>CM074732.1:169649107-169878041 GCA_037367245.1 Phrynocephalus guinanensis
TACTGTATAATATAAAATAACATAATATAATATAATATAATATAATATAATATAATATAATATAATATAATATAATATAATATTCTTAGTGCTAGGAGGGATCCAGTGGATCATCAAGTCCAGCCCTTGTTAAGGGGGAATGGAACTCCCAACTCAGAGACTTAAACCACTGAGCAACCTGGCAGTTCTTGTTTCCATTAAAGTTATAGCTATAAGCAGTTTATTTTGGTCCCCAGTGAAGAGTCAGCCTGAAAACCAGAATCTTCAGCTGAATACCCATGCCCTTAAATCTTGCCAGGCTGCACTTCTCACTGCACTTGAGAGCAAAGGCTCTGAGACCAGCTCTTGAGAGGTTTCTCGGCCATGCTTTCCCTCCCTTCCCAGATCCCCATAGCAAACAAATTGTATTGACAGACAAAGGCAGGATTATGGTGAAGAGATTTGTGAGACAACAGGATTAGGGAAGCTAAAACAAGCAAACATTGAGATTAGGTTTGGGAAGTGGGTAGGCTGCAGGGGTGTAGACAACGGGGATAAAATGGGAGCGGCTACTTGTGTGCAGTGTTGGTGTAGGATGGGGCCAGGGCTGTCAGGAAAGGAGATTTAATATCTTTTAGGACGCAAACACAACAGGCCATCTGAGATTAAAACTGCTATCATCGCTCTGAACTCTCAGAAAATGTCCTGAAACATAGTGGATTTTCAGCTTGAATTGTAGATTTCTTTTCTACATTTTTCTTTCCTTTAATGTTGCCAGTATAGGATGAATAAGTGGGTGGTGAATAAGGAGGAATAAGGAAATGTTTCAAACCTTCAGACCTGGTGGAGAGCGGGAAGGCTGGTGAAATTGGAGGCACCAGCTGTCAGCTGATCTAGCCTGGGATCAGCTGTGACCTGGTTATTAGTCTCTTAAACCCGCATTATTCCTTTCATTTTCCACCTCATTGACATCTTATAGAGTGAAGGGAGCAGGATAGAAAGGCTGATGGAGGAAGTTACTGATAATCAACTCCCCGTACCACTTCACTTAGTCTAAGGTCAAGGATGAATGATCCCTGGTGGGCTGCACTCAGGGTGGGCTTTTAACCCGTTTATGGCATCATGGGGCAAAAGAACAAGGTTTTTGAATGCGCATCAATTTGGGATGAGTTTTGAGGGGCAAACTCTGTGTTTTTCCCACCGAGTTTACTTGGCTTGTGAACACATAAGAGTTTTCCCTAGGCTTACACCACAGAACTGCAGGGCTAGGAGTATACAGTCAGGAGTTTTCTTATAGTACATAAGCAAGTAACCTGAATTTATGATATGAGCAGAAGTTCAAGAAGAACTAGGCTATCTGAATGATGAAGGCATACGTTTGTTCACATTTTAAGATGCTCTGTCCTAATTTCCATTTCCTGAGCTAATACATGAACTGAAATAAAATTATGGTTCTGTTTTCATACCTCCTTAAATTTTCCAATGCAATTCTCTGATAAAAATGAGTGCGTTAGGAAAAATTGTGGGTAAAAATACATAGATCAGGCAAGATTGCATGCAAAATGGCATAAATTATAGGGAAGTGCTAGTAAAAATCTGCCTGTATTAGAGAAGGTTGTGTACAAAAACACATAATTTTTTCTGTGTACAAAAATGCCTATATATTGGAGGTGGAGGGAATAGAAACTGAGGCAGGGACAGGATGGTGTAAGTTAGAAAAATGCAAGACTTCAAAAAATGAAACAGGTCGGTTTGCTGAGATCTGGGCTGCAACTGACCCACATTCTAGAGCTTTAGGACTAGATGGTGTTAGATACACTGGATTTCCTGTTTCTCCCACACCCTTTAGTTTTTACATTGGTTGTATCATTTCCACACTCCATTATATTGTATTAATCCAGGCGAAGTGGCTGTAACTTGAAAAATCCCATATACACGCATACAAGAAAGTGGTGTACATTAGGCAAAAAAAGAAAAATCAGTTTCGGCTGCAACAAAGCTTAGACCATAAGAAGCTTGTTTTCTAGTGGAGGGGGAAATGCCTCATCCTACCAAATCAAATGAGGTACCCTCTCCTTCTCAGAACACAGGCTGCTACTAGCTTGAGCCAGCTCTGAATGAACAGTGGCAGAAATAGGGAGGCACAGATTGTGTAATAGAGGGCCGAACTGCATCAGTCCGAAGACCTGAAGTTCATCCCCCACACTTTAAAATCTCATATGCACACCTCAAAATGTGCAAATAGGCTTGTTTTGTTTTGTTTTAGATGAAAATTGTCTTTGTTTTCTGCTTTTTACCCTTAAGAATCAGTTTTAGTGATAACCAATGAAATCACAGAAAGGATGTGGATTTCTCCAGCCACTAAACCCAACTCAAGAAGCTGAGCCTAGCTGTAAATTGTTGGAACAGTTGACCTTCAACCTATGTGACTATTGTTTTGGGAATGAAATATATTGAACAATCCTCTCTCTCTCTCTCTCTCTCTCTCTCTCTCTCTCTCTCTCTCTCTCTCTCTCTCTCTCTCTCTCTCTGTGTGTGTGTGTGTGTGTGTGTGTGTGTGTGTGTGTGTGTGTGTGTGTGTGTTGGTTGGTTGGTTGTCACTGCTATTCTAAACCATCTCTTGGCAGACCTAGTCAGAATTAAGCCTGAATCTATTACATCAAGTCTTCCATAGAAGTTGGACGGTTTTTGCTTTTAGCAAAAGAGAATATTCAGAAATTTGGCATGCAAAATGTAAAAGTAGATATTTGTAGATTTTTAAAATTAATCTGAGTTAATGAACATCTCATGTTCAGTCACGATTGGCAACACAGAATGGAATGGTCACTCATTGGAAGAATTATGCACAGGGCAATCTGCTCCCTTACCTGGTCCCCAGACATTTCTTTCTTAACATCTATGTGCTTGAAAAAAGCTTTCTTCCAGTAAGAAAATGGCCTGGTCTAGCAACTTACAATTCAAAATATTGCTTTTGACTGATTTCAGAAAATCTCAGAAAAAAGCCTCATGTTGGAGTATTGAGAGACAATTGCCACTTGACCCAAGTGCCAAAATTTCTGCTCAGAATGTTTGGATTGGTACAGGAACATTTGTTTTCATAAATCACATGTGATCTATAATTAAGCCTCCAATTTTCTCCCTCATAGTAATGGGATTACAGTTTGTTTGCACACCACACAGAGTAGTGTGAATTAACTAATTGGGCAGTATATTAATTAATTAATTATAGCCTGAAGTAAATTCATGTTTTGGCCTTCATTAAAGTGTGTCAGGTTGCATACCCAGTGAACCTGAATTCCGTAAGTTTTTGCTGATAAATTGCAGCCTTTCCTTAGTTCAAAGAATCCTACAGTAAAGTTAAAGCTGGGTGACTTAACATTTCTCCTCACTCCCTTAAGTTCTTGACCTAAAGCTTAGAAGATTTTCATGCAGATGTCCAGGTTTCTACCTCTGTCCTGGCCTTCCACCCATTTCAGTGTTCAAAGTGTGAACATATGACATACCCAGGTCACCCATTAATGGAGCGATTCCTGCCAGTTGCGGTGAGCTTAAAAGGAAATGAGCAAAGGTCAGTCCAGGCTTAATAACCACAGTAGATGTGTGAACCTTGCAGCTTCTTGTTCTCTTTGACAAGGAAAAAAATCTCCAAAGTTTTCCCCTGCAAGATTTCTTTACAGACAAATCTTACAAGAAATCTCACAGAATCTCACAGTGTTTCAAGCAAAAAACAAACAAAAACAGTGTTTTGTTGCTCCTGTTTGCTTTAGAAAACATTTTACTGAAAGCATCTCAGCTCAGACCATTACAGTAAAGAGTCACTTCACTCGTAATCTCATTTGGAAACATCTATCTTGCACACTAACTCTACAAAAAATGTTGCAGAGATACTTTAAAAATGACCTTTTGTGGAGGATGGGTGTTAGTTAGTGGACTAGAGCTAACATCCAAAGTTTCCCACCCAAAAATCTATTGCTACCTGGACAAGACTGTTAGCTGTTCAGAACAAATTGCATGAAACAGCAGTACCAAAAACCAAGAAGTGTGATTATTCTTAAGGAGGGCAGCAAATCCTGTGCATGAGGGGGGTGGCGGGTGGGTGGGGAGTCTTGTTGAGACCTTTCAGTCTTGTAACATACCCAAACATCACTTGAGACCAAGACAATTTCCAAGAATATATTACATCCCCAAACCACAGTGTTATTTGTCCTAACAAAAAACAACAAAAAACAAAATAAAAAAACTAGGTAGTTTAGCAAGGGTACTAAAATGCAAAGCAAATGACTGAAACTTGTTAGGAGATATCACAGCAGTTTTGCTGTTTCACAACATTTAACTTTCAGAATTTCCTTTGGAGGCATACAGACACTAAGAACAGAGGCACTATCTCAAATTGAATCTGGGCCTTGGTCAACCTTGTCAAAATCATCTTCAAGACTTTAGTCATTTCCAGCCAGGACAGATCCAGGAGCATTGGGCATGCACAGCATGGATTCTACCACTGAACTACAATTGAAAAGTATTTTGAAACTGCGATTTTTGCAGAGTGGGAAGCTATCAAAAGTTTCTGATTCCAAATTCACTAAAGTGCTGAAAGAAAATGTACAACATAAAATAAATCCTAAATCAGGAGAAATTTGGATTTTGAATCATGTGATTGTCAGACTTCAGCATTAATTTTCCCCACTTAGTGTCAATAGTGGAGTCCTTTATATTTTTAGGTACTATTATATCTCAAGATTTAAAATGGTCAAATAATATTAAAAATATTATTAAGAAAGCGCCACAAAGAATGTTTTTTCTGCATCTTAGGAAGTTCAGACTGCCAAAAGAACTGTTGATTCAATTCTTTAGAGGTGTTATTGAATCTATCACCTGTTCTTCTATAACTGTCTGGTTTAGTTCTGCGACTAAGCAGGACAGATATAGACTTCAAAGGATAATTGGAACTGCAGAAAAAATTATTGTTACTAATTTGCCATCTATTGTAGAATTGTATACCACACAAGCTAAAAAGAGGGCGATGCAAATATATACAGATGCCACACATCCTGGACATAATCTGTTTCAATTGTTACCCACAGGGTGACGTTTTAGGGCATTGCATACTAGGACAACTAGATATAAAGATAGTTTCTTTCCAAGTGCTATCAAACTGTTGAATAATTAATTTTTACTTCTTTTCTTCCTTTTTAATAATAGGTTATATTGTATTGTTGTACTGTGTTTTTATTGTTGGATATATGATTCTTGTAGTTCCTTTTATATATGGAGAGCATTTTTTTACCAAAACAAATTCTGGTTGTGTCCAGCCACACAGGATTCTGATTCTGATGTGATGTTAAAGTGTGCCTGAGATTCTTGCTATGTTCATGCTATGTAGTTTATGGTAGTATAGGTTTTATTTGATCAGTGGAAACATATATTGAATCAAGTGTATATGTTTTTTTCCATGAATCTAAGAATCTAAGGCAAAACCAGTTTAAAGCTCAAATGTGAAGATGTTGGGCAATGGTTGAAGAATGGGGGGTGTGACTTAAGAAGCAGCTTTTTACAACTGCCCATCTGGCCTCTAACAAGACTCATGCCTTGGCTGCAACATCATCTAGCCATGGACTTTAAGAACATCATCTAACCAAGGACTTTAAAAGTAACCTCTTTTACCATGTGTAAAGCACATCTTTTTACCATGTCTGAACTTCTGGGACCTGCTTTGAAGAAGGGTGATTTACACTCAAAAGCTTGCAATGTTCCTTTTTTAATTTTTAATAGTGGCCTATAAAGGTACAGCCTGTAACCTATTTTTGCAATTGTGAATCTTAAACTGTTTGCAAAGCCCTTCCTGTTCCAGGTAGTCAGTGGAACAATTCAGTACCACATAACAGAGACTCTCCTCCCCCCTCTTGGTTAAAAGCTGAACTGCAAAGATGTTTTGTAGGAGGAAAAGCTCTAAGCAAATGATTCTCAGTTCATGGAACTCCCCTGTGTGGAAATGGAAGTAGGCTTAGCCAGAATGCTCATTGGTGGTTATTGGTTTATTAAGTAGATGTAATGAAGTGAATACCAGGTGCTGTAGGCACCTGGAGTAGGAACTGACAAACCACTCCAGTATTCCTGCCAAGAAAACTCCGTGGACATGGAGTCATGAAGGGTCGGTCACCACTGTAACGACACAACAACAACAATGAAGTTAAAGATGTATGAGTCAAACAATGTTTCTTCACCTTTACTTTCCAAAAGTATAAAACATTCTGGAAAGAAGAGGAAGGTTGTAATGGAGGGTGGGGGTGAATATAGAAAGCAATCCAACTGGTAAGTCAATCTGGAAGGGCCGCTGGGCTGTTTGGATGCTGTGTGCATTTTGGCTCCGCAATTCATCAGACTCTCCCCAAGGATCCAGGCATGTGGTAATGACTGCTTTGCAGCACAATGCTCACTGAAAGCTCAGCACATGCACAGAAATTGGCTGTCACCCTGGGGTCGTATCAATCAGTCATAACTAAATGGGGCATTATTAGTTAATTAACACTGGTGGCAACATTCCATGTAAATTCAGAGAAGGCAGAATTTCATCCTTTGGTACTTAGTGTCATTATATCAGCTTTGTCAGAAAATATAAACATCTGAGTCTTGAGCCTTAAATTGCAAGGTAGCAGGTTCCACTACACTTCCTTTGGTAATTTGTTAGATTTCTAGCCCAAACCTCTTCCCAGGTGCTTAGCAGGATGAATTTATTTATTCATTTATTTGTTACATTTATATCCCACCCTTCTAGGGTCAACACATTACTCTGGGCAGCTGACAACAGTTAAAACACATGTATCTGATCCCATCCATAAGGATGCAAATAAAAAGAACCAAGGATGTCCAAAAAAGAAGGAAACTTGCATACCAAATCCAGATCAATAATCAATTCAGTTCATGTGCTCGCAAAGTGTCAATGAGTAAGATATTTCTAAATGCCTATTAGAACAGTATGATTTTTACCATATTCTGAAGGTTAGGAGGGATGGAATATGGAGTCTATTTGCAGGTACAGTAGGACCCCTCTATCCATGGAGGCTCAGTTCCGTGCCGCCCTGTGAATTCCAAATTCGTGGATAAGAGCAAACACTCTTATCTGGGGGTGACAGTGCTGACAGGTGGAGGGGTGCAAGGGGCAAAAGCCTTTGGACACCCGGTCTGCCCAAAGGGCTGCCAACCTGCCCAGCAGGAGTGGTGGAGTGCTGGCATGGCTTTCGCCCCTGGCACTAACCCACTCCTGCTTGGCAGGTTGGCGGACCAGGCGGTGGGAGAGAGCACCTTCATGCTGCCCGGCCTGCCCAAAGGTGCATCAGCACGGTGGACCAGGGGGAGTGAAAGTGCCCACTCCTGCTGCCCGGTCCACTGACCTGCCCATTGGGAGTAGGTTTGTGTCGGGGGGAAGCCACGTGTCATGGCTCCTCCCCAGCACCTTGCCGACCTGCCCACTTACCCACTCCCTCTGGGCAGGTCGGCAGACTGGGCAGCGGGAGAGCGCACCTGCAGTCCACCCAGTCTTCCACACTGCTGAACCTTTGGACGGACTAGGTGGCATGAAGGCACTCTCCTGCTACCTGATCCATCCAAAGGTGCAGCAGCTCAGCGGACCAGGTGGAGTGAAGGTGCACACTCCTTCTGCCTAGTCCACTGACCTGCCACAGTTCCAATCACCTCCTTTGCAACCCTCCCCTTTTGCGGCCTGGATTCCACATTCCATTCACCTTGTTTGCAACACTCCCCCTTTGCAGCCTGAACTGCACAATTCTAATCACCTTGATTGCAACCCTCCCCTTTTGCAGCCTGGGTTCCCCAGTCCCATTCACCTCCTTTGTAAAGTGGCTTCCTCTAGTGAGCCTCCCCCCCATCCCTCCCCTTTCTGCAGCCAAGATTCCCCAGTCAAAATCACCTAGTTTGCAAGGAGGTCTCTGCCCTCCCCCATTGCAGCCAGTATTCCTCTGCCATGAACCTTAGGCTAAACATTTTTCCTTGCTTTCCTCCTCTAAAAACGGTGTGTGTCTTATGGTCAGGTGCACCTTATAGAGTGAAAAATACGGTATATTTCATTTGGCTGAAGATATCTTCACATTTTTCAAGTACATGAAAACATATATGCTCCAGATTATGTCAGTCTTTAAAGTTATACAATGCTGGTCTTGAAAGTGTCTTGTGAGGGAAGTGAAATTTTCTCATCCTTAAACAAAAGTGATATTTCAGCACATTAAAATACACCATAGGAAAAAATAAATAACTGGGGACTTTTTTTTTTTTTTTTTGCTCCTGCGTGAAAGTGAAAAGACCAAGAATTTTCTTTTGTTGGCTGCAGCAGTGTGGAGTGGTTTTGTACAACATTTTAAAGCCAAGTGCATGATTGTAGCATTAAAAAATACGTTTGGGAATCATCTGGGGGGAAAAAATGAAAATACAAAGTTCCCAAATACATAAAACTTGCAAAATGTTGACTTTTACTAGCAAATTTAGTGAGTGAAAATTTGCATTTCAACAAGAAATCAGTTTCCTAAGTGACGTGTTATAAGCATAGATTTGCCATTTCTAAGCCCCAAACTCTGTCTGGACCACCAACTCTGCATTTACTGCAAGGAGAGATATTACAACTGGTCATTACAAAGGTAATGAGCATTACCCATTATATGTGAGTCTCATACCTTTTTTTCTTTTTTGGTTACAGGGAGTGCACCCAGAATTTGGCAACAGAGTAATGATGAGGCAACTGAGATTTATTTATTTATTTATTTTTAAAAGATTGTTAACGGAACATTGACAGTAAAAGTGATGTGGTCTGCACTGAGCTATTTTAATCTTAAAGTACAAAGACCCCTACAGGGTAAATGGCTTCCATGGCAGGAAGTCCCCTGAGTCAGCTCTACAAGAGGTACGATCTATCACCTCTGCGTTGCTAGCAATGGCACTCTCTAATACAAGCAGACGGAGCCTCAGGCTAGCGTATACATTTATTATGAAGCACATTAATAAATCATCATAAAAATAAAGCACACTTATTGTCGTTAAAAATTAATAGGGGACATTTGTTGTATCGACCCCATCTTTTTCTTTTTTCTTTTATTTTCCTACCAAGGCCTGGATGCTGTAGCACTAGGCATATGAACAGGACAGGGTAGACGGACATTAAGGCTAGCTTGTAGCTTGGCTGCTTCAAGCTTTCTAACATTCAGAGCAGTGGAATTATTTAGCAGGTAGAACAATTGTGTGTAATTTGGTGTCAAACAAATCCAACAAGACATCTGTCTACTTCTAGTGTTGTCAGAAAAGTGTTATCAGGAGAGCTAATACCAAAAAAACCCTCAGTCCCAACCCTGGGAAGCCATCTATCCTGTGACTCCTGTTCCCATCACTAGACTCCTTGGTAAGAAAGTCTGGGAGGCCCCTGTCCCAGGGCTTCCTTGTCTTCTGACCACTCCTAGTGGGGAGGGCTGGGATGCAGGCAGGTGTGGGAATAACTTTTTCACAAGGAACCATGTTTGTCTTCCTTGAGTTGTGCTCTCAAGATCTATCATGGTGATGACACTTTTGCTGCCTCTTCCTGTGCCAGTGTCAACATTATATTGGTGTGGGTTCTCCTGCACTGTCTTCCTCTTACATTCTGTCCAGTACAATGGACCTTGGAGTGTTAATGCTTCCCCCCCCCCTTTTCCCCTTGGGCACCCTCAGCTAAACCACAGCCCTCCCAGTTGTCTTCCTTATATGTGTAGTCCCACTTTCCTGGGGGTTGTGCTCTTCATCTAGGCACCCTTTGGCTGCAGATAAGGATTCATGTACATCTTCCCAGGCACTTTCCTAATGGGCATCCTCTTTCAGTTCCCTTGATGTCCTGTGCTCTTTCTTCATGGGTTATGTCACTAAGGGCGCTTTTACATTACCCCTACAATCCGATGCAAAGGGCTCCCAGATGCGGAGCTTAAAATTGTTTTCCCACCAGCTCCGGACTTTAAAGAAAATTAAGTGCGACCATGCCCACCTAAGCGCGTCCCAGCGCATTTTAAAAGTACCTGGTCTCCGAGGGTGAAAAATTTCTGATGCGGATGTAAAGTAGTGAGTGCTGGGCTCTTCTCGCGTTGTGTTTGTTTTCTTGTCCCTGCCGCCCCTTTAAGAGACAGGAATCAGGACGACGGGGGGGCTCGGGGCGGCTTCCACCGGCAGATGGAGGGGAGCCTGCATTCTTTTCTCCCTTTTTTTCTTCCTCCCCTCACGCAGACAGGAGCAAGGAAGTGCGGAGGGGGTGGGAACACAGGAAGAGCGACGAACCCTGAAGATCTCTGGTCCGAATTTAAGTGGCCAGCGGATCTTAGGGGTCGTGTAAAAGCACCCTAAGTTTCTCCCCAGAATATCCACCAAGGACTTCTCTTTCTCCTTGACAGTTCTCACTCATGATTACTCCTGCTACTGTGAGGACAACTCCAGCTTCTTGTAGTCATTTTAGGGAGTCCTCAGAATGGTACGTGATGAGCCCATAACTGCAAAATAAAGCCCTTACTTGTATTTTTTAATGAAAAGTAATGGAAGGTTTCCAAGCCAAGGCATAGCCTGTTTTACAGGTGTTGCTAATTGGATCTCCCACCCCCCCAAGTTTGACTGTGAGTGTAATCTACTAATGGCACCTAGTTATCACTTTAAGATTCCTTTCCCTGGAATTAATCTGCATTTTTTTACATTGGCTGCACTGAATTTCCACTTGCAGCTATTGGTTTTATTAGGGCAGGCAACGGAGAGTTGCATGTCTCTCTAGGAATCCAGCCGTGATTTATGAATTGGCCATCAGCAGTTATTATGCCATCCACTGCATGCATCCATTCTAATAAATCCCCTGCATCTTTCTTAGCAGCTTGCTTTACTCTCGTTTATTGATACCATGGTCTTAACAAAAGCAGCACATCAATTATAGTAATTGCATTCGGCGTGGCTAGCAGGGCCTGATGACAAGCTGTGCAAGACTGGTTGGGGATTACAGGCTATCAAGATCTCCTGGAGAGTGGAGGGCACAAGTCAAGTTGATACCTAGGTGGATTTCCCCAGGCATTCAGCAGTCATTTAAAAAGGATCTGCACAGAATGGGGGAGGGGAGGGGAGGAGGAAAAACGATAAATATGAACTGTGGCCTGAATGACCTTGTCCCTTATTGGAGGAGATTTTAATCGTAGTTCCATTTGTTTAATTTGATTTTAAGACATTGTGTTTGAGACATCACTGGACACACACACACACACACACACACACACACACACACACACACAGAGAGAGAGAGAGAGAGAGAGAGAGAGAGAGAGAGAGAGAGAGAGACTGTAGGGTTTGATGCATCTCCAGTTGCAACATGGGAACAAAGGTGACTTGAAACCCTCAGTACATCTGTACAGGAGATAAGTAAAGAAAACAATGACAAAGCCACCAATTGGTCCTCTTTTGGAGTACTTGGCTGCAATGTAAATGGTCTAAATCTCCATATATGCGTTTGAGATATGGACCGTGTACATTTTTATATCTTGATTAGTCACACTAAGCAAAATGAAAGAGTTTTGAACTCTCAGTACTACACCCACAGTAGAGATAGGATGAATACGCACAAAATTCCTTGTTGACAGTTTTCACAGTCTTGTCAAGACTGCAGGCCAAATTATCTCTTTGCATTGAGATTTACCAGCCTCTTGTAAAAAAAAACCAAAAACCTGTTTTTGTTCTCTTCTTTTTTAGTTTTCTTGAGGTTGTTTTTTTTTTTTTTGCTTTATTTTGCATAGGAAGCTGCCAGACTATATACTGCTTAATGTTCCTTCTATGGAATCCCATGGAAGAAAAAATCCAATCTTTATAGCAGCAGTTAAAATCCTGTGTAATTTAGGGTTGTTGCCAACACATTGGTAAAACTGTGCATGAAAAATGCCATTCTGCCTGGGGATCATAACAGTCCTGTGCAATTAGGCATTTCATTCACAAAAATCACTATGAAATTTCTAACAAATTGCATGAGGTTCCCCAGATGATTTCTTTGTTTGTGTGTGTGTGTGTGATCTTGCTGTGAGGAGAAAAATGTGTAGTTGTTTTCTTGTTATCTGTCAGAGTGAGATTCACGTCCCCTACAACACAGAATTATCTTCAAAATTATTGTGTTATGTGTGTGCTGTTCTACCTGGAGATGACAAGTATAAATTTTCACAACGGAAAGAAGTGAAAAGCGGTGTGCCCCATGGATCTATCCTGGAACCGGTGCTTTTCAGTCTGTTCATAAATGACCTGGAGACAGGGATAAGCAGTGAGGTGGCCAAGTTTGCAGATGACACAAAACTTTTCCGTGTGGTAAAAACCAGAGAAGATTGTGAAGAGCTCCCGAAGGATCTCTCCAAACTGGGGGAATGGGCTGCGAAATGGCAAATGCGTTTTAATGTAGCCAAATGTAAAGTAATGCATATTGGGGCAAAAAATCAAAACTTTATCTATCAACTCATGGGCTCTGAGTTATCTGTGATGGATCAGGAAAGAGATCTTGGTGTGTTGGTGGGCATGAGTAAAGTGGATAGAGGGAAGCTCTTCTCCCTCTCACAAAATACCAGAACTAGGGGACATACACTCAAATTGTGGGCTGGAAGAGTAAGAACAGACAAAATAAAATATTTTTTCACCCAGTGCGTTGTTAGTCTGTGGAACTCCCTGCCGCAGGATGTGGTGATGGCATCTGGCCTGGATGCCTTCAAAAGGGGATTGGACAGATTCCTGGAGGAAAAGTCCATCACAGGTTACAAACCATGATGGAGATGTGTAATCGCCAGGCTTAAAACTGGGGTACTTCAAGGGCCAGATGTAGGGGAGTGGTATCAGGAGACAGATATCTAGTCTCATGCGCTCCCAGGGGCATCTGGTGGGGCCACTGTGAGATACAGGAAGCTGGACTAGATGGGCCTTTGGCCTGATCTAGCATGGCTCTTCTTATGTTCTTATGTTCTTATAACCTGGCAAACTTCCATTCATGTATGAAGCAGAATGCTTGGCTTGTTTAATTGTACAAGACTGTGGGCATATTTAGGCAAGAAATAGGAGAGCTGTAAGCCTTTATATCAGTTTATGTGCCCTTTATCACCGTCGCTTAGGAATCTCCGTCATATGGCTATTATGACCATGCTTGCTAAGAGGTAGTAAAAATAGTACCTGTGAAAAGGATCTGCGAGTCTTGGTCGACCCACAAATTGAACATGAGTCAGCAGTGTGACGCAGCGGCCAAGAAAGACAATGCAATTCTTGGTTGCATCAATAAAAGCATAGTGTCTGGATCAAGGGAAGTTATAGTCCCAATCTATTCTGCTCTAGTCAGACCCCACCTGGAGTACTGTGTCCAGTTTTGCACACCTCAATTTAAAATGGATGTTGACAACCTCAAGCAGGTCCAGAGGAGGGTGACCAGGGCGGTTGAAGGTCTGGAAGAAATGTCTTATGAAGAACGGCTTAGGGAGCTGGGAATGTTTAGCCTTTCAAAAAGAAGACTGAGAGGGGATGTGTTTAAATATTTGAACGGATGTCATATTGAAGAGGGGACTGGTTTGTTCTCCATGGCTTCAGAGACCAGGACGTGGGGCGATGGTTTCAAACTACAGGAAAAGAGATTCAATTTAGGAAGAACTTCATGACAGTTAGAGCTGTTCGGCAGTGGAATATGCTGCCATGGAGGGTGGTGGAGTCTCCTTCTTTGGAGGTTTTTCAGCAGAGGCTGGATGGGCATATGGGTTCCTGCATGGCAGGGGGTTGGACTCTTCCAACTCTATGATTCTATGATTCTATGAGATGCTAGGATTTATAGTCTAGAAATGTGATTTTTCCTATTGCTGTCTTCCCCAACTTCTAAACATATCAGCAAGAAAGCATTTGTGATTACAGTGCAAAACGCTGATGGGAGGTGTCATAAGTAATGTATTAGAGAGTTGAGCTTCTATATCATGGGCAACCTCTCATTATTTGAAAACACCATCTTTGAAGTTTTAAGAACATTTTCCAGTCCTGTTTTTAACTTCTTGCAGTCTCCAGCTGGGGCAGGAAATTGTCCAGTTAATTAAACTGTTCAGGATCAAAATTCAGCTGAGCATTTGAAGGTAACAGAGAGACATTGGTATTACTTATTTATTTTATTAGTTATATTTATGTCTCATCTTTCCTCCCATTGAAAGGATAGATGCCTCTCCTCCTTCCAGTTTATCTTAGAGATAAAGCTTATGAGGTGGGTCACAGTTTGAGAGACTGTGATTGGCTCACCATTCTCCCTGTGAGTTTCTCTCACTGAACAGGGACTGGAACCCATGGCTTCTGCACTATATGGTACTAGCTCTCCAGTGTAATAGTGTGTCAGTGGTTTGCACAGGCATCTTGAAAACACAGGTTTCAGAATTCTAGTCAAGCTCTGTTAAAACCCTTTTTACTAGATTCTGGAATATCTGTTTCCCGTCTGGTTGCTTTCCTGAGACACACAAATTCGTAGCACCACAATTCTAGTTATAAAGATAACTTGCAGCTTCATTTTGACTACGGACTATCCTGTCATTTAAATGTTTGATTAAAATTATCTGAAGTGCTGTCAGAAGCAATGAAGGTGTGGTTTTGAGATCTCGTTTCATAGTTTGAATAAATACATATAGAAACCCTGTAAAATCTCTTTCTAGCCAAACAGCTTTTCCTATCCAAACAAAATTACTGCCCAGAGGTGTTTGTGGTAATGTCTCCAGCTTTGAACAAGTTCTCCTCAGAGATTTCAAAGCCCCCCTGGCCTTAAGCTAACAGACTTCTTATTAAACTGTCACTTCTAGACAAAGGTAAAATACTGCTCTTGGTATCTTTATCCTCCTCTCTGTCCTAGTTCACCAACCTGAATAGAAACAAGATTGAAAGGTAAAATCCATGGTGATTTATATCTCAGCTTCTGCCTTAGAAACCTGGATAGATTTTGAACAGCCAAATGGTTTCAAAAAGAGAGAGGAGGGGGCTGTCATGCAGCAACACCTTTTTGATAGCTGTCCCTTGATTGGTGCATCCACTGACCACAGTTTAGAAAAATTTCCAGAAGCCCTGAGCCAACATGGCTGCTTATGGCACAGAGAAGTTCCAACTATATTGAAGCCTTCGTTTTTCACCTCAGTCCTCCCTTTCCAGGTATACAGAAATACTTTTTAAATATAGCCAACACATCTCTCTCTCTGTTTTCAAACACACACACACACACACACACACACACACACACACACACATACTTACAGTGAGCATAAAAACTAGGAAATAAATGTTTTTTATTCCCCTTTTAATTTTTGACAAGTATTTAACATTGTTAATTGAAGCATTAATGTTCAGACTAATGAGTACTGTTAGTGATTGCTTTAAAATGTAATTTGGTCATTATTTTTTTTGCATTTCCTTCCTTTTTTCCCCAATTTGGGTCATTTTCAATTGACTTTTTAAAAAAAGATTAAAAATAACAATGCAAGCCAATTATGGAGCAAGTTATTTTTTCTAGAAAAGTAAAAGATGACCCCCCCTCCCCAGATCCAGAAAGCAGTTCTAATATGCATTGGTGCCTCTTTAAGGTGAATTTAATTCATTCTACAAGTTGTTTTGTTTTACCAAAAAAAAAAAAACTTGTGAAATGCAGTTTCCCATAGGAAGGAATGGGAAACCAATTAATCCATTCTGGAGGTCCAATTAAAGGCGAAAAAGGAGTCTTTTTTGTTCAGACCTCTTTATAAAGCTCACTTTAAATGCATGAAGACCCGTGCAATGGAAATCAATGCAAAAATGGACAAAAGAAAGCACCAAGACAAACCCCAGCCCGTTCCTGCCAAAAGTGCAATGCGAAATGGAAAGCAATGTAAAAACACAAAAGAAAGCAAGGAAACCTTAGCTCCGCACCTTTCCAAGTTCTAAAAGTCCAAAAACTGCTGCAAAAAAATGTCTCAAATAGTCCCAAAACTTGAGGAAAAAAATCTCCTCCCACCCCTCCATAAACAACAGGGGTGCAATGCATCCTGGGTACACTTGTTTCAAAATGCAGAATGGATTTTCATCTTGCAAGACATCCCATAGGGAATTTTTGTTATGCAAAGCAACCCTATTTGTGGATATATATTTTTTATCTTCTGAATTTTTCTTCTTATGGGGCAGTCTTAAGAGGCATCTTAAGACTGTGTTTGTTGTAAAGGTAATGACTTCATGTTTTATTTACCAAGTCCCTGATTGGGGGGGGGGGTTAACTTCTGGGTTCTCACGGGTCTTTAGACTACCGTCCATTCTTGGGGCAGAGACAGTCTAGAGACAGGGAAAGGCCAGATAGTGGCAGTTTTCAGGGCAATGCGATTTTGTGCAATTTATTCCTCTGTCATTTTATCTGAGATATGGCCTCGGACCATTGCAGCTGGTCCCTTCAAGCAAATTGGGCTCTATCCTGCTTCAGCCGGTACCTCGCCAACCCACTCCTATCTGAGTGCAGTGGGTCAGGGCTTCCCCTGTATTCCTTCCTGATGAATCCCTAACCATAGAATTGGGGTGGGAAGTTGAAGAGAGCAGCAGCAGCAATAGGTAGCAGCAGGCTATTCATGCTTTCACCCACCTCTGGCTTCCAACCCACTAGTCACAAGGGGCTATGTCATGCCAAACAGTTATGATTTCATTCTTGAACAAATCTGTGACTTCTTTTCAAATAGTACGTTGCTTCCCTCATCTCTACAGTTGCTTCTCTCTGCTCTGAGCACAATGCCTGGGACTGTTCCAAATGATGGTGCTAGCTAAAAAATGCACAGAAGATAAGCAAGAGTGTAGATCTGGATAAAAATGGGTCTCTGGTTTTATTTTCTTTCATCATTCTAGATTCTTAGTAACTGCTATAGGTATTACTTGCTGCCAGTGTTCTTATCTGTCAGAGCCAGAAAGTCTCCAGTGAGAGACTGGATGAAGATTTGGGGAGAAAGGAATTCCCTCAGGGCTCGCAGGCATGAGGGGGCAGCCGCAGCTACTACTTCTTCTTTCAGCTGACATGTGCTATTGTTCCTTAGATTATGCAGCCCAGATATACTTGGCTATTAAATGGAGAGGTACCAAGGGACCCAGTAAAGCCAAATTAATTCCTGATTTAGGAAGAGAAAATGCAATAACCATAAAAGGGAAATCAACATATTGCCCTTGTACTAAGTGATCGTTTCTCAGAAAGACATAGGAATAATCCAGGGATGAGGAGGGGGAGAAAGAGGGGAATTTTAATCATCTAGTGGGGCTATTTGGAGAACATTATTATTAATTCACTCGCTTGGAGGAAAAAAGAGCTCCTACCTCTCTCCTACTATGGAGTCTGTTATGATATATTGACGGCTGCATTTCAGGAGTCAGGTATTTCTTTAAATCCTCACAATTCCTTAATGATTTCAACTAGGGTGGGATGGCATGCCAACCAAAACAATGAACAGAAGATAAGCAATCATCATCATCATCATCATCATCATCATCATCATCATCATCATCATCATCATCATCATCATCATCAAAATGTATTAGTGAATAAATAATTAGAAACAGATTATTCTTATTGGCTTCTGAGTGAGTCAGGGAGAGGATAACAAGGTAAGCAAAAACACTGCACAGTTGTCAAATGAAATGGGAAGTAAATCTACCAAAATCACCTTATACTCCTAAGGACTGCCTGATCAAAGGCATCACAGTAAACTAGTGAAAATTAGTTTTCCTTGTGTCTGTGTAGAACTAATATGACCTCCCAAATGTCATCTTTCTTTCTTTCTTTCTTTCTTTCTTTCTTTCTTTCTTTCTTTCTTTCTTTCTTTCTTTCTTTCTTTCTTTCTTTCTTTCTTTCTTTCTTTCTTTCTTTCTCTCTTTCTCTCTTTCTTTCTTTCTTTCTTTCCGCAAGTGTATTTAGACGTTAAAGCCCTCTTAAAAAGAAGGGCCTGTGAGGAGAGGGCCAACCAGGCTTCATGAGGCAGAGAATTCTATATACTAGGTGTATCCACTGAAAACTCCCCCTCTCTCATCAGCAAATGGGCATGTAATAGTGGTGCTACACAGAGAAGTCTTTCCTCTGAAAATCTGAGATGGGGGTGGGAATGTGATTGTATTGGAAGCCTTTGTCAAATCTTATCTTTTTCATTTGTATTGGTTTATGAGTCTTTTCTGGGTAGAACCGATTAGAGTACAGTAATCCCTTGCCTATTGCAGTGGTTAGGGACCTGACCCGACCTGTGATAGTGGAAAATCTGCGATATGCAGATGCTGGGTTGGGTTGGGACTGGGGGGGGGGGCTATCTGGGGCCTTCTACACTTACCTGAGGCCTGGCGCTGTCCCGAACAGGCCACCGACAGGCTTCCCAGTCCTGTCGGATGCCTCCCGAGTGGTTTGAGCGATCCAGAGGGCACTTCCATTTTTTAAGAGGTGACTTCCAGTTTGCCGGAAACCACTTCTGGGGCCTCCAACAGGCCTGGAAAGCCCATCAAAGGCCCATTCAGGGCAGTGCCAGGCCTGGGGTATGTGCAGGAGGCCTCAAATCGCTCCATGCAGCTTACCCCAGTGGGCCTTGCCTTTCATATACAGTGGTACCTTGTATAAAGGAATTAAATTGTTCCAAATGAAATTGTGTTAAGCAAATTTTCCTTTATACAAATTCCCATAGGAATGCATTGAAAATGGAGTAATCCCATTTTTATGTTTTATGGATTTTCCCCATAGGCGATTATGTTAAGCAAATTTCCCCTATCTCCGGAATTTTTTATGATGTATTTGTATTCCTGCATGGAGCAGGGGAGTTGCCTAGATGCCCTAACTACTTGGATGGGAGACCACCAGGGAATACCAGGCGCTGTAGGCGCCTGGAGTAGGAACTGGCAAACCACTCCAGTATTCCTGCCAAGAAAACTTCATGGACATGGAGTCACAAAGAGTCAGTCATGACTGTAATGACACAACACACACACACACACACACACACACACGGAGCAGGGGGGTTGACTTGATGACCTTTTAGTGACCTTCCAACTTCACATTTCTATTATTCTATGAAAGTGTGCCCTGCAGCATGAGTGGGGGCATATACCATTTGGACAGACGCATGTTTGCCATAGAGTACATTACATCTTGAGGCATATCTGACAAACCCGCCTTGGCATGAATATTGAAGGATCTCAATTCAACAGGCTGAGGAGACTCCAACACCACCCTAAGACCAGGAAGAGAAACTGTTGAATAGCTGAGTGAGTGGTACACTAAGAGATTCCCTATTATGCCCCTAGCTCCCATTTTCAGAAAAACACATTCAAACCTGGAGATCTAGTGAAGGAAATAGTGTTATGATAGATCACAGCAACCCCACCTCATTGCCTTCTAGGTCTGCTGCTTCACAGAAAACCCTGGTAGACAAAGCTGAGTGAGATTGATACTCCAGCTTCATCCAACCAGGTTTCTGCAGTGCGAGCCAGACTGGCATGCTCATCCAGAATAATTTTCAACTCGAGGTGCCTGGCACCTTGGGATGTTTGAATTATCATAAGTGAATTGTCAATATGTAGAATGCTGATTTTTAAAATGTGTTTTTAGTATTGCTTTAATTTACAATTTAAATTAAATTGTAAATTTACTGTGGGAGCTCAAACTGGATACAGAGGAAACCATGATATCCTTTGATGTTACATCACTCTTTACCAGCATACCCACCACTGATGCGCTAATAATGGTAAAGAGAAGATTAAGAGAAGACAGCACCCTCACCTCCAGAAGCCGCCTCAACCCAGACCAGATATGCCTGCTCCTGGACCTGTGTCTGAACACCACATATTTCATTTACAGAGGGGACTTCTACAGACAGAAGCATGGTTGTGCCATGGGTTCCCCAGTGTCACCAATTGTAGCAAACCTATACATGGAAGAAGTGGAGAAGAAGGCACTCAACACCTTCCCAGGGACAACACCATCCCACTGGTTCAGGTATGTAGATGATACCTGGGTGAAAATAAAGACTCAGGAAGTACAGGCCTTTACAGACCACATCAACACAGTGGATCCTAATATTAAGTTCACCAGGGAAGACACCCAAGACAACAGGATGGCTTTCCTGGATTGTGCAGTCATCATCAGACCTGACCGTGGCCTGGGAGTAGAAGTTTACAGGAAACCCACCCACACAGATCAGTACTTACTGTTTGACTCCCACCATCCATTACAACACAAACTAGGAGTCATCAGGACCCTAAGCCACAGAGCAGAGAGCATCCCCACCTCCACAGAAGCCAAGAAGAAGGAAGACGGGCACCTGAAGACAGCACTTAAGGCCTGTGGATATCCAAAGTGGGCCTTCAACAAAGCAGTGGGCCATCCCAGAAGAACAAGGGATCAGTCTGAGACCCAGACCCGACGGAAGAACCTGGTCATTCCTTACCTGGCGGGAGTGTCGGAGAAGCTTAAAAGGATTTTTGGCAAACACCACATCCCTGTTTATTTCAAACCCAGGAACACACTAATGCAGAGACTTGTCCACCCAAAGGATCCGATACCAAACCATAAAAGGAGCAATATAGTATATGCAGTCCAATGCAGTGAAGAGTGTTCAGACCTCTACATTGGAGAAACTAAACAGCCATTAAACAGAAGAATGGCCCAACATAGGAGGGGCAACAGCTCAGGACCAGAATCAGCAGTACACCTCCATTTGAAGGACAAAGGCCACTCTTTCAAAGATGAGGATGTACACATATTAGACAAAGAAGAGAGGTGGTTTGAGAGAGGAGTAAGGGAAGGCATTCATGTTAGCATTGAAAATCCCTCCCTCAACAGAGGTGGTGGGCTCCGGCATAGTCTATCTGCTACTTATCAGGCTGTACTTTCCAAAGTACCCAGGCAAATCAAAGAGCCTTCACCACCAAGGTCACAGCTAACGACCCATTCTTGATGGGTTTCAGCACCTTAAGCCATTGTTTACCTTAAGGCCATGGACACTAAAGTCTCCCTAACGAGCCTATTCAGGCTATTGTTCATCTTATGAGCCAATCAGACCAGGGGACAAGAGGTCAAGCTGACTATAAGGACTACTTGCACTAGCTGTATTCAGACCGATGAAGCTGTTTGGATGAACAGCGAAACGTTTCTATCTCTCAAAAAAGAAGTCCAGTAGCCATGACTCAACTCCCAGTTAACTAATGTGAATGGTTTTATTCAAAGTCTGACTAAGTTTGAATCCAACCCTGTCAACATTTCCCCCATTTCCTTAGCATTTTAACCTCTGAAATATGACAGGTAGGTTACCCAAGGGAAGTCAGATGCTCCCCAACTTTCCGCACTATAGTTTTTTGTCTTTGTTCCAAACAAATCCCAAGACTGTTATTTTATAGATATGATCAAATGCTGACACATTTTATCTATTTGCCTGTTGGAAATACTCAATATCAAATAAGCGAATCTGGAGAAATTGATGAAACATTGATCTTTCAGGCTTATGCAATGTGTTGAGTAAAGCTGGCTTGGATTTTCTTTTTTCTTTCATTTCTTTTAAAGAGCAGCAATGAAGGAGAAAGGTTTCTTTTTTTGTTTTCGTCCATAATTGGATCATACAAAGTGCTTATGAAATCACTGTAGGATAGGCTGAATAGGACAGTCATATTGGGGGGGAAAACTCAGCTCCCCACCTTGATTCAATGTTTTAAATGAATACTCAAGAGGATAAAATTAACAGCTGTCTCAGAAGGTGCTTCCATTATTGTTATCCATATTCAGTATACACTTGAATGAACTAAATGAACTCCTATTGTTCATAAAATAGCAATCATCCTAAATAGCCCTTGGACCTTTTTAGAAGAAACAGAGCTGTCTAGCTTCCAGTGTGGATATTTTGGCTGAGATCCATTAGCAAGCCACAACTAAAGTGGGCCTATTGAACCAATGGGATATACAGAGCAGTTGACTCACCAAATTCCCATTGATTCAGTGGGTTTCCTCTAGTTGAAATTTACTGATAGATTTCAGCTACTTAGTTAAACTAGTCAGCACTTAAGAGGAAACATTTATATTAGGAAAAAACCCCACACATAGGTTGATTAAGCAATCTAAAATCCATTTAAAATGCCTGCTTAATTTTCTGATAGAGGAAAGCCCCAAGGCATTTCATATACTACTGCTATATTTTCTGTTGGATGAAGAGCTAGTACAGTCTAATTGAAACACACCTTTTAAATGTATACAGTCTGGAAGAATGTCCTTGACAGCATCTAATATATTTATTTAGTGCTCTCTGTCTCTCTCAATTGGTGTACCTGTGACTGTGTTAAATTGGTGTTTTACCTTTCTACCACTTGCCTTCAGTTTTAATTCAGTTTGATCACAGCACTGTTAGCATCAGACTTCATTTAATTAAACACTGGAATTTTGTCTACATAGAATTAGAATTATCTGTAGTGCTCACTACTAATGGATCTTCCCATATAAATAGAACAAATCCTATACTCTGGGGCAAAATTGGATGGCTGCTATTTATCCCCAAGATTAAAAACTCTTTTAAGTTGAAAGTACAGATTTTCTGCTAAAAATGTGTTGGAAAGTGAGACGCCTTTTGACTGCTTTTCTAGAGCTGTTCCATACTCTCTGAATTTCGGCATCCTCCAGCGCTGGGGAATCCATTTAGCTAGAAGCAGTCAACAAATCTCTTTGTAACGATGTACATTGTCATTTATTTAGTTTTCATTAGGTGTGTGTGGGGGGGAAATCAAACGTTTGTCCCTTCCGAGCATAACTAAGACACTTTCTCTTCAGTTTACCTAAAAGGTGAAAAGATCACTGCAAAATTTATATTTGTGAAATGCAAGGATTTATGTGCAAAATACAAGTTTTGTGTGTACAAAAAAAGCATCCCCCTCCCTTGCTCATACTATCCCCACTGTGGTGGATACAATAATAGACTTGGGCTGTCATGAAAACTCACTACATGGGGAGGGAGGTGGAACTGGTAAAGCCAATCCTTAAATACCTTCCTTACCTTGAGAACCCTATTAAGGGTCTCTATAAGTCAAAATTTGGACTTGACTGTACATAACAATAATGGAAAAAAAACTGATCCTTTCAGCATTGTGTAGAAGTGGCAAGAATATTTTCAAATGGATGTCAAAGCTCATCAATATATCCTCTTTTCGGTTATCAAGGAAGAGAAAATTGGTGAGCATTTATTAATATCTTCATCTCTTTTGTATGTAAATGTTCCCAGTGAGACAGTGACGCCTCCTTCATCTGCTCATCTATTTCCGACTGACACTGAATCTTACCTAAATCTTTTCCGACCACCCTGTCTTCTGTTACTTCAATTAGACTTGGGGCAAAATGTCAAAGAGAATAATTTTTTTTCATATTTCCTTGCTTTTGTGTAGGAAATTAATTGCCACTTGCCGGTTGGCTAATACGTTTCATGATACCCTGCCCAGCTTTGTTCTCTGATAGTAGGATGGAGACTTTCAACAGCAAATTGGGCCCTGTTTTAATTTTGTTTCATTTTATTTTAATGTTACTAATGGAGACAATGGGCTCTCTCCTGCTCCTATCAGCCAACCTCTCTTAGTCCACCACTTTCTTCATTCACCACTACAAGCAGCTACCAATAGAGTTCTGGCCAACATTTTACGTTCAAGGTTAGTAAGAAATTCCTGAAAGATTTTCTCATTTTGCCTCTCCTCCATTGTCAGATAATTTAACTGTGTCCCTACTCATTATTTATCAGATGCCCCTCACCAAAATTATTTGGGAGGAGGAATGTTTTTGCTCAGTCTTTGCTCCACTGTCTGCTACTTCTCAATGGGGTGGGGTGGCTCAGTGGACAAAGGCTCCAAAAACTGTCGGCTGCAAAGTTGGCAGCTCAGCAGTTCGAATCCCGGGTGCCACCCAGCGGAGCGAGCTCCCGCTGATAACCCCAGCTCCTGCCAACCTAGCAGTTCAAAAGCATGTAAATTCAAGTAGATAAATAGGTACTGCTGTAAAAAGCGGGAAGGTAAAAGAGTGTTTCCTTGTAGCCATGCTGGCCATGTGGCCATGGACTTGCACAACACTGGCTCTTCGGCTTGAATGCAGAGATGAGCACCACCCCTAGAGTCGGACACGACTAGCACACATGTGCGGGGGAAACCTTTACCTTTACCTTTACCTTTACCTGCTACTTCTCAAAGTAGATGAGGTGTTATGTCAGATTCAGAAAGAATGTGTTCAGAAACTTGTAGAAAACGATCTAAAATAATTTCAGGTAAAGGTGGCTTTTATGCCTAAACCTCATTGTTCAAAGAGAAAACCTGATGATTTGCATTTATCTAGATCAGAAGACATAAATTGCAGTAAACAGCTCCATGGTTTAGGTATTTTTGGTTGCACCGCCAGAGGTTGGCAAGTCAATTCGTACTATGTCTCCTGGGAGAAGAGCTAGTCTCTGTAGCCTTGGGCTAGCAGTACAGACCCAGGGCGCCCCCAAAAGAAGGAAACAATAAACCACTTATGTTTATTCTCTACCTGGAAAACTCTGAAAAGGGTTGCTATAAGTCAGAATTGACTTGATAGTGCATTATTATTATTATAAATCACAGCCATTAAAGCCCATCATGCTTTCCTGATGAGTATAGCATTATATTTTACCTTTACACGTTTGCTGCAGAAAACAATAGTTTCTTTATATGAACTACCATACATGACTACACAGACTTTGTGTTTATAACCACTTAGAACTTTGTGTTTATATGTCTCCTTATGTGATTGCATTGACACTATGTTTTTAATCTTAGTACCATCCCTCATAATGGAATTTAACTGCTCACATTCTCTTTTTGCTTTAATATTGCCTTTTATTGCTGTAAGATGTCCCTCAATTCCCTGTTTTCAGACTTGAATATACTGTATCTTAAATGTAGGACTGTATATTGTTCCTTATTACTGTGTGTGATGACACCTCCCTTTTAAATGTGTAATTGTGATGAAAATGTGAAGTGTAGGAACCACTTATTAATCTTCACAGGATCCACTTGGTAATGCTGCCACCTTTTAAATCGTTGCCTTATGAACTGGGACAGACTCAGATGTATAATATAAAAATAATAATGATGTTTATTGGGAAAATAAATAAATACAATGACTGAAGTTGGTATGCCTTGCCTTAAACATAGAATAGATTAAATCCAAATCTTCAAGCCTCCCTGTCTTTAATAACTAGTAAACAGTTAAGCCCTCACACCTAACCTGCCTGACTGAACTCTTAACAGAGCTGTGCTCTCTCAGCACTCTCAGCTCTCAACTCTCTCAACAACAACTCACAGACCAGGCTCCACCCTTTTTATACCATACAATCCCCCACCTTCCTGCTGGGGTTGGCTGATTATTTACATATGTATTTCTCCTGCTTCCAGGGTGTTGTCACACTGTGTAAGCCAGGCATAACCAAACTTCGGCCCTCCAGATGTTTTGGACTGCAACTCCCACAGTCCTTTGCCATTGGAATTCTAAGCTTAGAATTCTGGGAGTTGTGTCCAAAACATCAGGAGGGCCGAAGTTTGGACATGCCTGGTGTAAGCCATCTTGAGTCCTTTTCCAAGGAGAAAGGCAGGGTAAAATGCTCAAAAACAAGCAAGCAAGCAAGCAAGCAAGCAAGCAAGCAAGCAAGCAAATAAATAAATAAATAAATAAATAAATAAATAAATAAATAAATAAATAAATAAGAGAACTGCTTCTTCCTCCACATGAGCAGGAATGGGTTTTGGAATAGCTCCATGGACCACACAAGACAATCTGATATTGTGTGGCTGCTCGTGTTATGTGCCCTGCTATTTGTGTGGTTTGGGGCAAGCTGAACAATCTCAGAGCACTTCTAGTAGGAGGGGACAGATAAAACAACTATGTGTCCCTTATACCTAAAAAAAAAATATTGAAAGGATCAAGTCATAACATTAGTTTGTGTTAATTAAGTTACAATAATGATAACTCAGAATATATAGGGAAGTGATGGCAAACATTTTAGAGACTGAGTGCCCAAACTGCGATTCAAAACCCACTAATTTTTTTTGCAAAGTGCCAATAGAGCCGTTTAACCTGAATACAGGTGGCTGTGAAGGGGTGATGTCGGGTGTCCACAGAAAGGGCTCCGAGTGCCACCTTTGGCAGCCATGCCATAGGTTCGTCGACACTATAGGGCAGTGGTGGCGAACCTTCGGAACTCCAGGTGTTTTGGACTACAACTCCCAGAATCCCAAGCCTGTATTGCCAATGACAAAGGACTGTGAGAGTTGTGGTCCAAAACATCACCACCACTGCTACAGGGGGGGGGGGACACACCAAAATCCATAAAATCCATAAATGTTGGCTGAAATGTTACTGAAGTATCAAGCTGGAACTAGAGCAAACCTATTGAATTAGTACGTGAATCAATTTCTCTGCAAATTCTCTTGATTAAATTGATTGACTCAATGTATGATTTACTACTTGATTTCAGGCAATTTTGATAGATTTTGATCCATGAATTGACATAGCCCTAATGGGTTTATTTACATGGGGAAAGGTTTACTAGAAAACCAGTGATCCACTTAACTGTTTCTGGTTTACACTATCAGATTCAACTTTTACCATAGTTGATCTAGGTGACAAAAGCATATCATTTGTAGTTTCATATGCAATAATTCTGTGTGACTGGTGTCACTTTTTAAACAAAGTCATTTAAAACATATACAGTAGATCCAAGTAGATTTGTGCCTAGTAATGCAGCGACCCTGCATGCAGAGTTTTGGTGGACATCTCTTTGAGCATGTCTGATTATTGTTTCTCTTTTCTCTTTTCTCTTTGTAGAAAATGAAATATGTTTTAAGATTTGGCAGTAATTTTCCCCCTCATTTTGATAGATGTTGAGTTGAAGTCTTTTTCTTTATATTAATAGGTAACCAGATTGAGTCATTTGTTTATTGTGCGTGGATGCAGGGAATGTATTACTTGCATGCTCTAAAGCTCAATAAATTATAGCTATAGTTTTCCAGCACTTAATAGAGTCATAAAAGCTCTTTCTCTTTCTTGTTCTTTCTCTTTCTTCCTCTCATATCTCAACTGACAAGGTGCACTGTAGAAAAATATTTTAGCAAATATTCTCATCTTGAGTGGCAATCAAACAAACCATCAGGTATATTATTTTCAGAACAATCAGCATTAAGATGGGTGCATTAAAATACATGACACCCCCGGTCCCATATCCATGGATTCGGTATCTGCAGTTTGAGTTATCTACAGTTTACTGTGGCCTGAAAAGTCATACAAGGGGACAAGTCTTATAGCCTTTGCTCTTCCCCTTGTACATTTTATACAGAATTTAATTCCATCTGGGGTTTCAAGACTCTGTGGTTAGTCTTGGAACATATCACCCAGGGATATGAATGGACTGCTGTACTAACTCTCTAGTTATGGACCCAGTGGGAGAGATGAATGGATAATTAATTGCATACAAAATGTTATGTGATTATACTAAATCTTTGCTATACCAAATCTTTGCTATACAAATCTGTACACAAACTAGGATGCACTTGGAGGTCAATATCTACACTGTTTCTTGATGCTTGAAGGGTCTCGAAACCAAGCCTCATGAAGAATGGTTGAGGGAGCTTGAGGTGTTTAGCTTGTAAAAGAGAAGGCGAAGAGGTGGTGCAGTAGCCATATTCAAACATATGAATGACTGTCATGAGCTAAATGGAGCAAAGTTGTTTTCTGTCATTCTAAAAAATAGGAACTGAAACAACAGATTCAAAAAAAGTGAAGGGGATATTCGATGAACATTAGGAGGAATGTCCTGACAATAAGATCAATTCAACATCTTAATGGGCTAAGTCTGGATGTGGTGGATCCCACTGGAGATTTAACCATATTTCAGGGATGCTTTATCTGTGGACTTCTGGATGTTGTAGGAGATGACTTCATGACCCTTGGGGGTTCCTTCTAACTCTATGATTCTATGAGGTTCTCTATTAACACTCTACAGTAGGATATGAATTGTGCTTGTGTAAGACCACAGCGATGCCTCAGTCCTCCCACCCATTCTCTGAGTCACACTCTTGCTTTTAAGAACTATGAATCACCAACAGCTGACCTCGCTGCCACCCCAACCAGAATTTCTATGGTACAATAATATTCTGAGAGGACCTTCGGTTGGATAGAGTGCAAATTATTTTTAGCATTTCTTTTTTCCCCATGATGTGTTTCCTGCATAGGAAACAAGCCTTCTCCTATGATATAGAAAGCCTGCGAGGAAAAGTTGCCTTACAGCCACCTTACAGTGAGTCATCCTTGTAAGCTAGTTGTCAAAAGCATTATTGGAATAGAATCCAGATATTCTGGCTTAAAACACACGAAGAGGTTCCCCCCCCTTATATTCTTTCAGAAAGAAAACCTATATTGTTCAGGAAGTCAGTGGAGTCCACGTGTATTGAAAGGAGCAAGCTCGCTCCACCGGATCCATTGTTGCACTCAACAAGGAAACTCTTCCCAAGCAGTCTTTCCTTGTGAGCCAGAACTCCTGGCTCAGAATGGGAGATTGGCCCATGTGGAGTCACCATTCCAGGTGCAACAGCCTGTCTTCCTTCAGGCATTTTCATGGCAGGGCTACCATATCCCCACCAACACATGTGGGCTCCACACATTTCCATAACAACTGAATAGAATTTAAGGTTTCCAATAAACAGAGCGGTAGTGGTGTGGAAGTAATTGTTCAGTAGTTGAAGTCCTAAGTTGTATACAAGACCTGGTTCCCTGTCTTCCTCAAATAAAAGCCTCTAGTTTGTAAAGCTGGCAAGTCCCATTTATTTGGGGGGGGGGGGAGGAAACTATCTTAAAGCACTAGTGGGCCATACAGTAAGTAGTGAATATATACATGCACCTGAATAGGCCTGGCTGAATGCATTTACCCTCTGGAAACTGGACTGAGTTGAATCTTATTTTTGAACAAGTTACAAGAAGTAATAGTACTGGCTTTTTATTTTATTTTGATTACATCTGGACAATTTGCAAGTTCTTTCTCTTCAAGACTCCAGTAGTCCTTTCATTCCCCTGAAAACGCTGCACAGAAAAATCAAGAACTTTGCTAAATGGGATGAGCTATGAGCATACTTTCATTTCACCTGAAGTTTGCTGTGAAATGTTGGGGTTACAGGGCAGTTTACCATGCAATCTGATGACCTAAAACATGCTAATGTTTGACCTAAAACATGCTAAGGTAAAAAGGTAAATATCCCCCCCTGTACTTGCATGCTACTCATGTCTGACTCTAGGGGTGGTGCTGCTCCGTTTCTAAGCCAAAGAACTAGTGTTGTGCAAGTCCATGGCCATGTAGCCGGCATGGCTGAATGCATTTCTGCACATGGAACACTGTTTACCATCCTGCTTTTTAAAATGGCAGTACCCATCTATCTACTTGCATTTACATGCTTTCAAACTGCTAGGCTGGCAGAAGCTGGGGATAACAGCAGGAGCTCACTCTACTGAGTGGCACCCCAGGATTTGAACCACCAAGGTGCCAACTTTGCAGCTGACATTTCAGCACTCTAGCCCACTGAGCCACCATGCCCCTGTTAAAATATGCTAAATCCCAATTTATATGGTTTTGTTTTAGTAATAGGAGCAAATTCCCCAGTTTCGTGGAGAGACCAGCAAAAAGCAAGTACTGCCAATGCCCTTCCAACAGAGGAGAATCAGAATGCCCACAAGGCTCAGAGATACAGCCTGAATGGTAGGATTGAGGATGAGGGGGAGATGTATGTGGTGAGAGATATGCCTCCCCTACAATCCTAACAACTTGGGGTGGCCATTTCACTCTGCCTGATAATAGGCTCCACCCCTGGTTGGAAGACTGTTGCACTAGGAGAAGGTAGGAGGTTAGAAAGATGAATGGCCAGGCTTAATATACTGCCATGTCTTACCATTGCATGACTGCTTCCTTTCCATAGACAGACTGCAGCCCTTGTAAGCACTCATGGTAGAAGGCGGAGGGACGACAACAGGAAATGGGGGAGTTACTGATAAAACTTTCTTCTTGAAAAGCTCTTCCGCTGTGTGTTCACATCTAATCAAAGGAAGATAGTTGTTTCTGATACCCAACTATAAACTCTGTTCAAAATTAAAAGAGTATCAGAGAAGAAGCAAAGCGAAAAGCAAAGTGTTCTGCTTATATACCTCCCCATATTGCTTAACGCAGTCTTTGAGTGGTTTACAGTTTATTTATGCAGGCTACACATTGCCCACACTTCTCCAGTGAGTTGGATACTTATGTTACTGAGTCTGGAAGTCTGGAAGGCTGAGTGAACCTTGAGCCGACTACCTGAGATTGAATCCTCGGTGGTGAGCACAGTTATAGCAGCAGTACAACAGTCTTAGCACTGCACCAAAACATTTGTAACAGTGAATCCCTTCTTTCTTTAGCATCAGTAAAGAGGTAGAGTTTGGGCCAGTTAACTTTTATTGAATCTCTCAAAATCTTCCTTCTAACTTGGCCATTAGCTGGGCAGGTTGTGGATTCCTGGCAATGACAATCCAAAAAAGTAATTCTGGATAGCTCAGTGGAATATGGCTGTGGAAGCAGAATTTAGGAATATGTTTCCCTACTGTGCCTCCGGCAAGTAGAACCAATCTTTATGGCCTTGGGCAAGCTGCTGAGTCCTAGAATATGCAACCCCCCCAAAAAAAAAGAATAGTAAACCATTTCAGAGTATTCTTTGCTCTGAAATGAGTCACTATAAATCAGAATCCACTCCACAGCACATGGTCAATTGATTCAAAAGAGGCAAGAATAGGCTTGGCATATCCCTGACTGTTTAAACTATCCATATGAGGATGGAGTCCGGCAAAAACTCTTGCTTGAGTCCATGTAACCAGTGGTGCAGGGTTCTGCAGTATGGGTAAGGTGTTTTGCTCTCTCTCTCTCTCTCTCTCTCTCTCTCTCTCTCTCTCTCTTTTCGCTCTCTCTGTGTGCACGCACGCATGTACAGTATGTATGTGTCTGTGTTGTGTCATTACAGTCATGATCGATCCATCGTGCCCCAATGTCCATGGAGTTTTCTTGGCAGGAATGCTGGAATGGTTTTGCCAGTTCCTACTCCAGGCGCCTACAGCACCTGGTATTCCCTGGTGGTCTCCCATCCAAGTGCTAGCCAGGCCTGACCCTGCTTAGCTTCCGAAATCAGGCGAGATCGGATGTGCTTAGGTCCAGATGTTTTCTGGTGTCCTCAAAGTACCTCTGTTTTGCTACCAAGAAAGCAGTGGTGGGTAGTGTTGAATGATCCTGAGTATACAGAGGTTTCATTTATGTAACACTGCTCTTTTATGTTCCCCAAGGAGACAGAACAAAGAGCTCAGAGCGTGCTTGAGATGAGGTGCAACCACCTCAGTAGCAGAGGCCAATTTACTCCACCACCACCCCCAGTTTTTGTATGGACATTGGGAGCAATGCGTGCATCTGGTGGAGGATTCTAATTGTAACAGGCAGAATTTCTCCTGCCCCCTGGCCAGGTGTCCAGCCTGTCACAGTGGATTCACTGTAGGCTGGCATGATGGATTGGAAGAGAGAGCCAGTCAGGGATCAGAGAAGCAGCGCTTCTGCTTGTTTGTAGAGCCAGAAATAAACCAGGGCTACTGGGATCAAGATTGCTTGGGTGCTTTGTGGGTTCTCTGTCCCAAGGGGCTTCAACCTTATCCGAGCCTCTTGAGCTTCCATGTGATGATGATTATGCAAGGTGTAATCAGCATCAAACTCTCATGCCTGCTAGTGTAAAGAAACAGAGCCCTTGGTAGACCTATCTGCATCATTGCAAAGGTATATATGCAGCTGATATAATATCTCATACCCTTAGCTAATTGTACAAACATTCCCAAATACCCCTTGTCCATCAAAATGCTTTTTCATTTAATCTAATTGATCATTATAATTCTTCTGCTCCTTCTTTTCACTGTCGTATTGCTGCTGGTGCTGCTACTGTCATTGCTGAATTGATTCTTCTGGTGTTGTTATTATTAGCATCATTATTACCAAACAGTCTGCTGGCTTTCTGTTGATTCTAGCCACCTTTCCCATTTGCCTAAGCACAGCAAACTTCCTGTTAGCTCATTTGAGTTTATAACAAAAAAAACTACTCTGTGGGTGAGGGTAGCTGTTGGCATTTGTCCCAATGTTTCACATTAATTTTAATGGGGACATTAAAGCCCGAAGATGCTACGCCACACACTGAAAAGCCAAACTGGACATAAACAACCTAAGAGAAGAATAAAGGATAGCCTTATAGCCCAAGAGACCATGAAATGTGGGAAAACCATGAAAGCTAATCTCTTCCCCTTCTAGTAGCTTTACACAGTAGCTGTCAGCAGGTCCTAGTGAGATTTATAGCTAACCCAATATGATCAGTTTACTATACTATTGAGAGTCTAAACAACACTCCAGAAGGCACATTTTGTTACTCTTATCCATCAATTTAATTGAAGTCTTTGATAGAATCAATGATTGCTGACAAAGTTGTGGCCTTCTTGCTTTTTCGGTTCTTCAGCCTGCACTTAGATTTCAGTACTCCATTTAATTGCAGTTCTATTCAATGTAAAATCCCAGATGGCTAGCTAATCGACAGATAGTAAACAATCATCTGCAGCTGATGTGATATATGTACTCTGTCTGACTGTGTATTAATAAATATTCCAGCCAATACACATTCAATAAATAACATGAGGCTTTTTGTCTCCAGGAAGAGACCCGAGAAAGGTGAGTCTTGGACTTACCGGGGCCCCTTTTGTTGCTTGGTGCACCCAGCTCCCTCTCCTGGCATGCCAGCCCCACCTGGTGTCCTGGGAGGTGCTGGGGCATACTGTAGAGAGTTAATACTACCAATTTTTCTGCTCCCTCGACAAAGGTCCATCTATTTTGATTCCGGTGAAACAGTTCTACAGATGTGAATGCTCCTGCTCCATTTTTCTTTTCTTTTCTTTTCCTTTCTTTTTACAGCCACCAGTCAGCCAAGCTTCCATCCCCTTTCCTTTTAGCCCCCCCCCCGCCTCCTGTCCTGTGGTGATTCCATTCCCCCATATCTCTGAACCCCAAAGTGGTTCATGCACAAGGAGGCTGAGATGCATGGATTCCCAGAAGTCCTAGGGCCAGTAGGGACCGATGTGCTGAGCTAGGCTCAAGGAGGCAGCAAAACAGGATGGCAAGGCCAGAGAAAAGCAGGATATCAGGATACATCTGCTCAGGCCCAGGAAAGCCCTTCCTGTCCTCATCAATAACAAGTCCTCCAGATAGTGCATTTCCCTCCCACCGATGGAATGTATACTGGCTGTCTTTCCTCTGTCTATTGTTCTGCTCTTATCAATAAAGACCGCTCTCTCAGGCAGTATTATCATCACACACTCACACACGCACGCAGCCATGCACGCAGCCGATGCAGACATAGAGAGAGACACGCAGACCCTCCAGCCAGAAACGCTGCCTGAGGACCAGAGTTGATTGCACCCCAAAAACTCTGTGTGTGCTTAATCCATAACGCTACACTGTCCTTCTGCTCCATTGAACAACCAACTTCTTCTCCTCACCCCTCCCTATCATTTCTGTTTTCTGTTCCCCTCAGTCACCTGCCACCACCTCCCCCATTGCCTCTTTCTTCCTTTCTCCCCTCTTTTTCCATTCCCACCCCTTTTCTACCCCACTGTCTTTCTCTTTCCAACCCTTCCATGATTTAATATGCTTTTTAGATGGAATCCTTACCAAACCACCACAAAACCATTGATCCCATCTGTGCCCACAGACCACCAGTCCAAGGTATGCCTGGGACATATGTTTTTTGTGATATGGGGGTGATCCTACAGAAAAAAATCATGGGGATTTATGGGTTCTATGTCTGGGTCCCACGTTTCTCCGTTTTCTTCATGGGAAGTGTTTCTCCAGGAACTGGAGCACAAACAATCCTCCTTTCCCTCTTCCTCCTTTGGCTTGCACTCTAGGTGGAAGGTTTGGGCTTCTGGCATCCAAGGGGGAGAAACCGCCCTGGTGCCTCTCTTGCAATAACTCTAAAACTCTTTCCTCTCTGCATGTGCATGTGCATTTGTACGTGCATATGTAGTGGGTTTGCCAGGGGGGGAAAACCCTTTCCCCTTTCCCACTCATCCTACTCCCCCCCCCTTTCTGTTCTCCTCGCTTCCCTTGCTAGAGCCACCTAGAAGGAGGTGAAGGAAACAGCAATGGCAGCATTGATGACAGCAGGGTGAGGATATTTAGAGGAATATCTGGATGTGGAAACAGGCCAAAATGTGTGTTCTCTCTCTCTCTCTCTCTCTCTCTCTCTCTCTCTCTCTCTCAAAATCAATCAATCAATCAATCAATCAATCAATCAACTGTTTTTGCTGTTTAGTTAGTATATTTTGGAGTTATACACAGATTTCAAACTATATGAGTGGTCCGGACAAGAAGCACTGTGATTATTCATTACATCCTTGGCATACAGGAATACAGTCCTGCTGTCCATAATTAGGGCTAGGGAATAATTTTATTGAAGACCCTGGGAGGCACTGGTGCATTTTAAGGGCAACACAAACTAAAAGCAATTCTTCATACACCAACTTATAAGTTTCATGGTGTGACTTATACAGCCGTGTTTCAGCCTATATGTCTTTCATATTGTGTTTGTGACCATGACACATGCACACAAACAAAACAAAGCAAAAGAATGGAGTGGGTGTTGAGGAAGGCTTGGATAATGCATTGCTTACCACCAACTTATTTAGTAAAGCACTTAGAGAGTATTTTTGTAAAACACAGATACTTGACTTGGTAAGCCAAACTATTAAGGCTACTGTTTGACATTGAAAGCTTCTGCAAAGTCCTCTCCCTCCTGACCTTCTAGTAGAAAGCAAAGTCTTTAATTTTTAGGTAGGCTTTTAGCAATTGTACCAGGAAAAAGGAGGCTTATTGTGGCATAGTGTTCAAATTTTGGATGGATTTTTTTTAGTGTAGTGCTTTTAAAGTTTCTTTGAAATGTTTTAGTATTGCTGGTCTTTTGATATTATATGTTGATTCATTTTATAATGCTGTAACTACTGTGCTTTGGGTCACACATATTTTCTAAACCTTTTATATGAGACACTTTAGAACACTGTATCCAGGGCCGGCACTTCCATTAAGGCGAACTAGGCAGTTGCCTAGGGCACAAAATGGAGAGAGGGTGCTGGACAGCCTGCCGTCCTTCCCCCCACCGCCCGCCAGCCGCCCATCGCTGTCCACCCAACACCTCCCGCTGCCCCCCCCGCCCCCCCGCCCATCGCTGCCCATCCCCGCACCCGTAGCCATCCGCCACCCCTCCCCCCCACTGCCCCTTCCCCCATTGCCCCCCCCCCTTCACCCCACCCCCCCACCAGACCCCCCCACCCCTCACCTAGGGCGCAAAAAAACCTAGCACCGGCCCTGACTGTATCAAGAGGAAGGCAACACAGAAATGAAAAGAAATCCATGAATGAATATGCTTGGACATGTCTCTGACCTAAAAAGAGCAGATATGATATAGATCCCTCTGCCTTTCTTTAGCGGTTTCTATGATTTCTTCCTTCTGAAAGTTAGAATTGCAACTTCAGCAAGAGAAGTGCTAAGAGTTGTGACTATGGAAAGGAGAGAGAAAATGGGGATCCATTGGATCCAGAGAAATTAATGACCCATTACGTCACTAACTGGAGTATGTTTAGACAGCTGTGGAAATTAATTAAAGAAAATGGCAATATTCACTTCAAACAGATTTACTGAGAATCTTTGTAACACATCATTTGCACAGTTTAATCTTCATGCAAAGGTGTCATTTCCCTTCAATGGTCTGCTCTATTTATATGATTTCAAAGAAGAAATAGATTGAAACAGTTCACCTTATAAGGGAAACCTCTGATATTTCTTTAGTGACTTACTGTTACTCCAAATGGTTTCTTGTTCAGAACATTTGTGGTTTCCCTTTCTACCAGATTCAGCAGATTTCAGTGACAGATAGACAAGCTCAATTAAAAACTGCATTGGCAAATACTATAAATTCCATTTGAATAACTTTTTAAATTTCTTTATAATGCACAATATAACATACTATATAAATTTTACTGATTTTTTAAATATTCTCTCAAACAACCAGAAATTTCTACCAGTGCTTGCAATAGTTGTTTTTTGGTTTTTAAAAAAACCATAACTATGTTTGTATAAAATTATGGTAAATGGCAAAATCTGCCAATGTTGCAAGAGTATGAGGTGCTAAATTTTAATTTATCTAGAAGTTAGTTCTATCGTATTTTGAATTCCACTGTGAATTTTTTTCCTTATATTTCTGACTTTTCAAAATTGTTGGTCCACAGGGTTACACATCTTTAAAATCTTCCGAGGTATACATGTGCCTTTCCATTGTGAGAAAAGGTGGCAAGTTGTGAGCATGGGTTTTAGCTATTGGAGAAACCAGCTATATCTGTCTTCATCACTAGGGAACGTGTTTGTACAGACTCCAGCCATAAAAGGCACAAAGAGATGTTGAACCTTGTGATAAAAAAATGCTGTTAAAATGTGTGAGCTCCCACTCTGTTTGTCTGATTTGACAGTATCCTAATCTATCATTGCAGATCATCCCACTGGGCAGGAAACCGAAAAAAAGCAAGAGTAGAAACAAGGAGATGAATAGAGAATGTGCAGGCACCAGGGCAGCAGTGCTGAAGGGGGAGGCGAACTTCAGTGCTTGTGTCCTGATTATGTTAGAATCAGAAACGATGTTTGGTTATTATTATTATTTTCTTTTTTGTGCGTTCAAGGCCTCTAATCTGCTTGCCCTAATCCTCTTTGAGCATCTGCTCTATCAGACTTTTATCTGATCTCTTTGTCTCCAAAACGAGCTGTCTGGGCACCTCACATCTGAGTTAAATTTCAGCATTTACAATAGAACTATCTTTCCTTTTCACCCCAAGGTAAGAATCTTTGGGTTCTCTGAGTTCACCCTATCATTTGTCATGCCTACCTGATAATTGCTGAATTATCATTATATTGATAGGGATTCAGAGTCCATTCTTTTCCATAAGAGTTGCAGACAGTTGGCAATTGCCATGCAGTCTACCCAAAAAGCTGAAAAATCTATCTATCTATCTATCTATCTATCTATCTATCTATCTATCTATCTATCTATCTATCTATCTATCTATCTATCTATCTATCTATCTATCTATCTATCTATCTATCTAAAAATAACTTTATGCCACCTTTTTCATGAAGGATCCAAGTTGGCTTACAGTATTTAAAAGAAACCAAGTTAAAAGCGAAATAATAACTTATTAAAATGTTAAAAGCATTGAAATGTATTATAAATCATAATACGAAATTAAAAATGAAAGTAAAATACATAATTCATAATAAAATGCTCCCATAAAAATCCCCATAGTTAACCAACCATTTAAAAGAAAGCCTGACTGAAGAAAATAAGAGCCAGAGGTAGCTTCTCAGATTCCAAAACCCAAACTTCCACCAAAACTGGAGATATTGTAGTGGAGAATTCAGAGAACCTTCTCTGTGATTTTGATGTTTCTTAAGTGTTGGGGTGGTCACTTTCCAGGGGGTGCCTAAGTCAGATGTCCAAAATCGAGTCTTCACTGAACTTAGGAAACTTTTAAATGAGAATTAGGGAAGCTTCTCTATAATTTTGGTGTCTCTAGGTGCCTGGGAGGGGCAAATTAAAAATCACTAAAATTCATTGATTTGTATTCAGTGAGGAGTATTCATTGACAAATATGAATTAGCAATTTTCTTAAAAAATTCAATTTCTTTTTGAATTTGTCTCCACCTCTACACTTGAACAATTTCTTTGCCATATGCAAGCAACAGAGTGTATTCTTGCAAGGGATGAGCAGAGGTCAGCTTTTCTGATGAAAAGCATGAAAGTAAACCTTTTGTCATGTTTCTGAACAGCAAATTTCAGAAGGGTTCTTCCTCTTGGAAAGATTGTAAGACTTTTTGTGCATTTTTGTAGATCCAAACAGATCTGTGCAACATTTACAAAACATTTTAAAGCAAAACACTTGTGTTTTGCTCAAAAGGTGACTGGAAAGGAAAAGAGGAATAAAGAGTGAAATGAAAGCAGAAAACATCATTGGAAAAAGGACGTGTCTGTAAAAGCAAATCAGATAAAATCATGAAAGAAAAGAAAGAAAATGGAAAAAGATGGGGAAGGGAAAGAGTTTCCTTGCTTTCCTTTTCCAAATAGCCCAAATCTGCTAATTAGAGATGGGCATGAAATGAAAAAAAAAATCGTTCCCTTATTCGTTATTCATTTCGTTAGGTAACGAAACAAATAACAAAGCCCAGAGTAATTTAGGAACAAAACGAAACAAACCAGAACAAATTAGTTTGGTTAGGTTCATTTCATTCTTCCCGGCTGGCGATGACAGCCCGGCTGTCATCAGCAGTGGGGGAGGACTGTATAGAGAGAGCCCCGTTCTCACCTCCACACATGGAGGCGGGACCAGGGCTTTCTCTAAACAGGTCTCCGCCATGGGGAGGTGACATCCAGCTCAGCTGTCACCTCCCCGCTGCGGAGATCGGCCCAGAGAGGGCCGCAGCCTCACCACCACTCTCTCGTTGCAGCCGATCTCCGCAGTGAGGGGAGATGGCGTTTCATGCCCATCTCTACTGCTAATATTTCTTCCTTCTCCCTCTGCCCTATCTTACTGAGAATGTCCATGACAAAATCTTCTCTACACATTACATACTAAGTGTTGAATGGCACTTATACCCAGTTAAAGAGTTAAAGAACAAAGGCACCCTCTGCCACACAAGCTTTCCCCATAGATTCATTTAAACAGCCTGATATTGTTAAGCTGTCTTTTACATTCAGTGTAAAAAAAGATTTAAATGTGTTTATATTTTATTTATTTATATTGAGTATTATAACAGAACAGTTATCTCAGAGGTTCTGCTTTATTATTTCCTCTAAATAGTTATTGATGGCTATCTATTTTTTATCATCACAATAACTTTATGAGGATATGTTAGGCTAAGAAAGAGATAAGATTCATGAGCATGTGACTATGGAAAATTTGTGGGGTTTTTTAAACAGTTATGATTGGCTTCATTCATCCTTTCTCTCTTTCCTGCGCCCCTTCAGCACCTCCTGGACATGTTGCAGAATAGGACTGATGATGAACATCATCTGTCAGGATGTAAAAAGTAATTGCCTTCTTGTTCCAGTGTATGAATGGGGCAATAATGAGGCTTTCAAGTTTTCTATTGTTAATGACAGATTTGCATAGAAGAAGCAAGGTAAAGTAAAATAATCAAGCAAAACCTGAATACCTTCCTTTGTTTCTTTCATGGGGTTTCTACTTCACATCAACAGTTTAAAAGATAACCCTTATCTGCCAGATTGCTCCCAATCCAGTGTTTGGATAAAAGTGTTGGTTTGGTTTTTTGTATCTTTAATTAAAAATGAAGGGATGCATTTCAGCTTGTTTTTTTGTTGTAAGGGAGTATGTTTTACAAATTGAACCTATGTAATCAGAAGTAAGCATCACTGAGTTCAACACAGCTTACTCTCAAGTAATGATGTATGAGATTGCAGTCATGCACCATAAACTTAATTGTTAGATTTTATTTGAGGTTTTTTTGCCTGCTTGTTTTGGTTGTTAATGTTTTATGCTGGAGTTTTTAGGAAACTCTGATTGCTTGTGGAAACAGAAGAATAGGACATATGTGTACATGTTTCAGTAGACAACCAGTGGGTTTTGACATTGGCTAATGCCCTAAGCACACCCAATCTCGCAGGATCTCGGAAGCAAAGCAGGGTTGGACCTAGTTAGTACTTGGATGGGCGACCACCAGGGAATACCAGTTGCTGTAGGCGCCTGGAGTAGGAACTGGCAAGCCACTCCAATACTCCTGCCAAGAAAACTCCATGGACATGGAGTCACGTAGAGTCGGTCACATGACTGTAACGACACATTACACACAGAGGGATGTTTCCAGCGGAGGCCTCCAGGGCCATGGCTTATTGCCGGCCGGCGCTACCCCTTTCGACCCTTGCCCAACTTGGCTTGTTAAATCTGACAGAGGGAACATGCTTCAGTCTTACCTGGAGGAAAATCGTATCCTGGATCCCTTCCAGTCTGGGTTCAGGCCGCTTCGTGGGGCCGAGACTGCCCTGGTCGCTCTACAGGATGACCTCCTCAGGGAGGCCGACAGGGGGTGTTCCTCCCTGTTGGTACTCCTTGATCTGTCAGCTGCCTTTGATACCGTCGACCACGGTAACCTGCTGGTCCAGCTTGCTGAGGCTGGAATTGGGGGCCTTGCTTTGAGCTGGCTCCGTTCCTTTCTTGGCAGCCGGTCTCAGCGGGTTCAGCTGGGTGATGACTTGTCGGCCTCTTGGACTCTCCCTTGTGGGGTGCCCCAGGGGTCGGCAATCTCACCCATGCTGTTCAATGTTTATATGAGGCCGCTGGCGGAGGTCATCAGGAGATTTGGAGTTTGCTTCCATCAGTATGCTGATGACACGCAACTCTATCTCTCCTTTTCTTCTTTTGCAGAGGAGGCAGTTTGCTCCCTCGACCTCTGCCTGGAGGTGGTTCTGGAATGGACCAGGACTAACCGGCTCAAACTGAATCCGGAGAAGACGAAGGTTCTGTTCTTCGGGGCGCCCTCGTCTGGGTACAATAGCCCCCTCCCTAGATTGGGGGGGTTCCCTCCAGCCTACGGCCAGGGCCAGGAATCTGGGTGTGGTCCTGGATTCAGCCCTCTCCCTGGAAGCCCAGGTGATGGTGGTCTCCAGGGCCGCTTTTATCCACCTCCGCAGGATCGCCCAGATCCGACCGTGCCTCGATGAGTCCTCCCTGAGGACAGTTGTGCAGGCCCTCGTGATCTCAAGGATAGACTATTGCAATGCCCTCTACCTGGGGTTGCCCTTGACCCTTGTCCGGAGGCTCCAGCGGGTGCAGAATGCGGCAGCCAGACTGGTTGGTGGGTGCTCGTAGATTTGAGTACATCACCCCAGTTCTGGCCCGACTGCATTGGCTCCCCGTTGCCCTCTGGATAAGGTTCAAGGTCTTGGTTTTGATTTTCAAAGCCCTCCACGGCTTGGGACCAGAGTACCTGTCGGAGCGTATCTCTCAGAGATCAACTGGGACCAGGCCCACGAGAATGGTGCAGGTGCGCTCACTTAGGGTGGCCACACCCAGGGAGACATGGAAATTGCTCACATGTAACCACGCCTTCTCTGTCGTGGGCCCCACATTGTGGAACCATCTCCCCAGTGAGTTGCGCCTAGCACAGTCCCTGCCCACCTTTAAAAAGGCTTTGAAAACCTACCTTTTTAAGGAAGCATTTGGCGACCTTTTAACAAGTCTCTCTCTCTCTCTCTCTCTCTCTCTCTCTCTCTCTCTCTCTCTCTCTCTCTCTCTCTCTCTCTCTCTCTCTCTCTCTCTCTCTCTCTCTCTCTCTCTTTGCCGCCTGCCTCATCCTTTCTGGAGGGTATTGACCCTCTCCTTTTTATTGGAACCTTTTGATTTCCTGGTTTCTTTATTGTATTTGTTTTATTGTTAGCTGCCCCAAGTTCCATTTTGCAAGGGAGGCGGGATATAAGTATAACAAATAAATAAAAAAATAAAATGATGGAATTGCTGTCCACCATAAGTGGAAGCTCAGAGGATTGAGCTTTAGAAAGTTAAATATTTCTAGAGGATAGTCTCTCTCTCTCTCTCTCTCTCTCTCTCAAAGGCATTTGTTGCATCGATGCAGTTGATCTAATATACTCTTGTTTGATTCTGTAATGGTGGTTGGACAGAATGTGAGTTCTGTTTCTCACCTTGTATGCAAGACAAAGGAGTGACACGTCCCACAAAAACACATTTTGGAACTGAAATAGCCTTTTACACTGGTAGCCTTGTGCAGAGTGGGAAAAAATGGAGAAGCACTAGTGGAATGTAGGGATGGGGACAAAACGAAAAACAAAATGGTGTTTCGTTGTTCATTATGAAACGAAATGAAACAAAACCAAAACAAAATGATGAAGCAGCATTTTGTTACAGATGAAACAAAGCAGTCATTGGTTTCGTTAAAACAAACCGTTTCATTTCCTCTGTAAAATGCCACCATGGGTTTAAAAAAAAGCACCGACGGCCCGTGAGCCAGCTGTTCAGTGGGAGATTAAAAAATAAAAAAATAAAAACTGCACCAACCTGGCTCACAGGTCAGCTGGTTGGTGCAAGATAAGAAAAATTAAAAATTAAAAAAATCAAAAAACATGCTGACCTGGCCTGTGGGCCAGCTGGTTGGCACGGGAAAAAATAAATAAAAATAAAATAAAAATATGGGCAGCCCATGGGCCAGCTGATCAGCGCGAGATAAAAAAAAATAAAATTTAAAAAAGCCAACCCGGCCTGTGAGCCAGGTGGTTGGTGCGAGAAAAAATAAATAAAAAATAAAGCAAAATGAAATGAAATGAAATACGAAATGATTTTTTTTAAAAAATGTTTTGTAATAAATGAAATGAAATGGGAGGGGAGAAACGAAGAATGAAATGAAATGCCATTTTGGTGTTTCGTGCCCATCCCTAGTGGAATTTATTCTTCATCATTCTGCAGCATCTCTTTTTGGGGGAGCATCTCTAGGGTTGTAGACTCATATCCAGGCAGTCCCTGTACTGTTTATTGATGATTGTACTTTCCCCTACCCATGGACGATTATGTGCTGCCTTTATAGATCTAAAGGCAGCCTTTGACAGTATTCCCAGAAACATCTTATGGGAGAAACTTGCGAGATGGGGCATTGACAGTAGGCTGTTACGGCTCATGACCCAACTCCATCAGGGGTCATCTGCCAGGGTAAGACTCACCCCAGCCAGCGATCTCACAAAGGAGGTACCAATAAATAGAGGAGTTCGTCAAGGCTGTATTTTAGCCCAGCTCCTTTTTAATCTGTATATCAGTGATATGAGGTCTTCTCTAACTGAGTCACACGTAATTAGTCATGCCCCCCCCATCTAGCGGAATATCGCTGCCCGCTTCTTTTATACACAGGACGATGCAGTGATTCTTTCGTACTCAAGAGTTGGATTGATTAGGGCCCTAAAGGCCTTTGCAGCATACTGCCAGCTCAAATGCCTGACAATTAATCATGAGAAATCTAAAGTGCTGGTCTTCTCTAGACCTCGGAAAATTTATAAGTGGAAGCTTGATGGAGTCCCAATAGGACAAGTCTCCAAGTTTAAATATTTGGGAGTCTTTTTCCACTATAACCTGAGTTGGACACCCAAATTCAATATCTACAGAATAAGGGGAAAGTGCTTCTCTATGCATTGCTCCAGTTTTTCTCTACCGATGGGGCTTCTCACATCCCCTTGGCTCTGAAGGTGTACAAAGCAAAAGTAGTATCTACCCTTAGCTACGCTGCCCCGCTTTGGGCCGCGATGTCCAATTTAACACCTCTTGAGACACTTCAAAATCAATTCCTTCGCCGTCTTCTAAAACTTCCCCCTTGCGTGAGCAATGCTGCGATACGTCTCGAGCTACAAATCCCATCACTAGTGACTACTATCTGGAAACGAGTTTTCAATTACTGGTTGGCTGCATGGCACAGGCTCCCTGATCATTATTTGTTCCAATGCCTTTGGCGTGATGAATACACAAATCCCTGGTCTAGTAAAATCCATGTCAAACTTTTGAGTATTGGAATTTCCCCATCGGAATCCTTAAAAATGGATCTCGCCATAGCCAAATGACTCATTGGACAAAGAATGGACGACAGTTCCAAAGTAACTATGGATTCCAAAGTAACTATTCCAAAGTAACTATTCCTTAGGTAGGGGCGTTTGTTCCCCGAGGAATTTCGGCATAGTCCCATCACGCCGTATTCCATCATATTTGTCGTCCCTCTCTTCAATATCCAATCATCTTGCGTTTACTAGTGCGAGGTTTAACGTTTTTCCTTCAAATGTGCGGAGATATAGATTTTCTAAGGGCTCAGTGTCCCCCCTTTGGGAATGTGATAAGAAGTCGGTAGAATCCCTTTCGCATATAATATTTTATTGCCCTTTGCATAGCACAGCTAGGGGAAATTTTTTAAGTCTTATTATACAGAAGTTAGCTGTTAAGCCCTTGAGTGCCACATGGCTTTATTATTACAGGACATTGATTTACATACAACCTTACAAGTGGTGAGATTTCTCAATGCGGTTTGTTCCAAAAAAAAAAAAAAACAAGCAGGACAGCTATAATAGGGGTAGATGATTCACTGTGGGCAACCTACTCATTGCTGAGTACTCCCGGTATCCTGATGTATGTGCGATGAGCTGATGTATGAACACTGTTTACCCTTATATCACAGCTTATGTATTTTATGTGTTTCTTTTAACAATTAATGGGCTTATAGCTGTAACAAACTTGACTTGACTTGACTTGACCTTCCCCAAATGTTGACTGTCGGATACCCAAATGCCCTATTACAGTGGTAACTTGGTTTGTGATCATAATCCGTTCTGGAAGCATGCTTGTAAACCAAAATACTCATAAATCAAAGCACATTCTCCCCATAGGAAACAATGGATACTAAAGTAGTTCATTCCAGGTCCCCTTGCCACTGCTGCCATCCCTTCCTCTGCAGGGCTTCTGGCTGCTCTGCAGACTTATCCTAAGCTCAGTTTTTTAAACAGGGCATGCATGGATGGCAACTTCAAAAATTTCTTACCTAAAACCCTAGAAATTTCCAAAGAGGAAATGCCTATCACTGCATCTTCTGTTGGGATTTATTATTAGGAATATGGTTAATTTCCTTTAGTTGCACAATAGAAGAGTAGAAAGTCAGCATTATATTTAGCCACAAAAGTCTCCCATAAATCTTCCCCTTTTCTCTGAACAACAGTATGTATACACAAGATAAATGTGTTAGTCTAGCGTAGCACGTCTGAGCAAGTGGACCCACTCACGAAATCTCACAAACACAGCACTTGGCCTTTAAGGCACCACAATGTTTTTCTCTTCTTTGTTATTTTTCTTATGTACAACAGATCACTCTGAAACCACTTTAAGTTAGAAAAACAAGGGGAAATACACTTTACTTACAATCTTCATAATTCAAAGATTAAAGAAATAGAAACATAAGTAGTAAGAAATGGATCTCTCAGACCACATGGCTGACACATATCCATGCTGAACAGAGAGGGTTTACAGTATGTTACTCCTTGTGTGCAAGCATGTTAGTGAGTAAGTAACAACCAAATAAAAGGGAGTAAACAATCTGATCAGGGAGAGGAAAAAGAAAAAGAGGGGTGATAGGACAGGGCTTGTCTTCCAATAAGAGGTTGAAAAAAGAACTTGGTTAGTGCTGAAAGGTAGACCGTCACCTTAGCCCAGTGATGGCGAACCTTTTAGAGACCAAGTGCCCAAACTGCGATCCAAAACCCACTAATTTTTTGCCAAGTGCCAGTACAGCAATTTAACCTGAATACAGGTGGCTGTGAAGGGACAATATTGAGTGCCCACAGAAAGGGATCCAAGTGCCACCTTTGGCACCCATGCCATAGGTTCGCCAACACTGCCTTAGCCCAAGAAAAGTTCCTCCCATCTACACCTATTGATAAATAACTTGCAAGATTGTTAGTTCTCCAGTAGCTTCTAACCACTGACTCAAACAAAGGTTTCTTCACTAGCCTACAACCGTCTCACCCCAAACTTGTTTTTGTTAGAATCCTAGAATCACAGAGTTGGAAGAGACCTCAAGGGCCATCCAGTCTAATCCCATGCCATGCAGGAACCCTCATTAAAGTACTCCCCACAGATGGCCATACAGCCTCTTCTTTAAAAACTTCCAGAGAAAGGAGACTCCACCACCATCCATGGCAGCATATTCCACTGCCTAGCAGCAATAACCATCATGACGTTCTTCCTAATGTTCAAATGGAATGTTAAGAATGAAATTTCAAAGTACTGTAGCTATTTTATCAAGTTAGAAAAAAAAACCTTCCTTTAAGACATCATTGATGATAGCAAAGTAAACGGTGACTCACTCAAACAAAGGTTTCTTCTTAAACTTTAAGCACAAACCATAGTTCAAACTGAACATTTTATTCATCATGATTTGCGCCGGATTGCCCATAGGTCATAGCTCAGTGCCTGAATAAATGTTTTGTGAACTTACAGGGACTAGTTCAGTGCACACAACCTCTGGTTAAAAGATTGAAGCAGTAAATGATAAGAAACACCTCTTCCTGAAATATTGAATAACCACATTCCATTAGAAAAAATGGACTCAATGGACAAAGAGTAAAACTTATTATAAGATAGTTTCCCCTGGTTCTCTTATGGCACACACAAACCCATGCTTAACTCTAGGAAAAGAAGGGAAACTGTACAAGGGATGATTAGGAAAGGAACATACAGTATCAAGGCCCCATTTTTTTTAAAAAAAAGCATTGTTTCTCTGCATGGAATGGATCTATGGGTTCTAGAGTATAATTATTTATATCTTCCTAATCTCTCTCAGCAGTTTTTGACTCAAGATGCAAAACTAAGATTTCAGGAGAAGACAATGGCAGTTACTTCATGTCCTTTGTTCCGCGACTAGTTTTGTACTGTGACAGCATTGGTTGCAATCATGTGGTTTTGTCCCTGTTTCAGTGTACCCACAGTCGTGATAACTTGTCTCATGGCAATTGTTTCCTCGCGGTCTTGTACCGTGACAAACATTGAGTTTGTCTTGCTTTATTTCTCCTTCTTCTTCTTTTAGCCGTAAAAAATTATTTTTCTTTGTTATACCTGGACACAGTTTTATGAATGAAATGAATGTACTGTTGCGTGACAATCGTTACTCCACGATCTCGTGTCTCGGAACAGGAAGCGAGAATAAACAGCAACAACTGAAAAACCAAACCCCAGGGCTAGGTGAAGGATTGTCTCACTAAGCACTCGTTCCAGGGGCGTAGTCGAGACAAATTTCAGTTGTTGCGAGATGGACGTGAAGTAACAGTTTTTTGTACCGCTCCTAAGGACAACAACTACAGAGACAAAACAGACGTGAAGTAACCGCCAGTGTTGAAAGGGGGAAAGGAAGACTGGTTCAGAAGCAAATATATAATTTTATCCTTTTGTAGGCAGTGTTTTCAGTGTGCCTCCATTAATTGTTTATTAACAGGGATAGGTAGGCACATCTACATAGTATTTGCTTTTTAAAATTTTGCTCAGATAATAGAAATCATAGAGCAATGTTTAAGATTAATGATTAATGCTTGCAGGAAGCTGTGAGACCATCTCAGTGCAGAAATTTATCCAACGATGCTATTAACGTGGCACAGCAAAATGCATGTATTATATGCACAAAGAACTGCATCTTACACAGAAGGATTCTTACTACTTGAAACAATATTATCTTTCGTAAACCAAGCATACATTCCTCCTCCTTCTTGGGCCACCTTCCCTGTAGACATCAGAAGACAAACGTAAGTTCAAACAGATGTGATTAGATGCCTCCCTTCTCTCTACTTCCCCACACCCTCCTTCTTTACCCAGCAAAAACCAGCCTAAAACAATACATTATTATATTAAAAGGTGCTGTAGCTAAAATTCCTCAGTGCCCAATTAGTTGTTAAAAACTTGTTTGCACCTATTACTGGAAGGGCAGGGAGAGGGGCTAACCTAGCCATCCCACAGGCAATGACCAGTTGTGTTACTTGTTTGCACTGAAGTGTTTTTCATGTTAACATGTTATTTTATGAAGTTTTTCTTACTTTGTGGGAAAGGCCTGCCAAATGCTGTACCTTTCCTGTTTCATTTCATTTAATGTTGCCCAGGTGGTGTCAAACTATTGTGGATGCTTTTTATACGTTTAGACTTTGGAAGCAGAACTTGCTTCAGTTTAGGTGCCACGGGAAGAGTCTTATGCTCAGTATAATATTTCAATATAGTTCTTTCACGCTTGTTCTATATGAATATACTCTGCAACCCATAACTTTTAAAAAAATATGTTTCACTAGAACACTTTCAGTAGACTCTTTTGAGGCTTTTCAGATGAATAAATGTATCCACTTCTGCACAACCAAAATATTCACATGTATGGCACAACACATCAAGCTTCCTTGCTCTGGTCAACCCATTCGTCTTTTTTTCCCCTCCGAGTTTTCTTTCTTGCTTCTCCCTGCACATGTTATTGGGAGCTAAATGCTATGTTAGATTTATTCATTTGCAAATACCAATCAAGGCACTGGGGGGGGGGATAAGGCTGCAATGCAAAATGATTGCTTCCACAGTCACTGGCGCCTAAAACTTCATTAGGTATGCTATCCTGATGTCCTGAGGCCTGAACGTCTTAGCATGTGTCTTACATGGCTTGATTTATTAAAAGCAATTACCATCCATATAAAGGGCAAAGTCCTGAGAAAATTAAGTGTGTTCTAAGTAGGATTGATATTAATGGGACCTGTGCATATGTCACTTTGCCTAGATAGCTAATATTTGTTTGGTATAATAACAGTTAGATTTTGGAACCAAGTTAGATACACATTGCAATGCAGAGGGTTTGAGTCAATGTAAAAGCTTTAGGTTGCAACAGATGTTGAGAGTTATTTCTTCATTTCTTGAGTCGTTCCTCACCTGACAAATGCATAGTAGTTACTTATGTAGTAGTAGTAGTAGTAGTAGTAGTAGTAGTAGTAGTAGTAGTAGTAGTAGTAGTAAATTTTTGACTTTCATTTGGCCACCTCATGAGGAGAGAGGAGTCCTTGGAAAAGTCCCTGATGTTGGGAAAGATGGAAGGTAAAAGAAAAAGGGGATGACAGAGAATGAGATGGTTGGACGGTGTCATTGATGCAACCAACATGGATTTGACCAAACTCCGGGAGGCAGTGGAAGACAGGAAGGCCTGGTGAGCTCTGGTCCATGGGGTCACGAAGAGTCGGACACGACTGAATGACTGATCAACAACAACATGTGTGATCATCATGTGCCTGCATAAATAGGAGTGCTGAAGTGCTGTGTTGGGCCCAAAAGATTGCTTCTCTCCTCTTAAGTAGTGACATAACTAGGGATGAACAAATTTGCCACTTTTTTACTTCTTGCACATTAGGAATTTTGGGAATGTATTAAATTATAATCAAAGGAAAACAAATGAAATTCTTGCCCATTCATTATGGAGGGGTAAATACAGTACAGTGGTACCTTGTATAAAGGATTTAATTCATTCCAAATGAAATTATGTTAAGCAAATTTTCCTTTATACAAATTCCCATAGGAATGCATTGAAGACGGAGTGGTCCCATTTTTATGTTGTACGGATTCTCCCCATAGGCAATTATGTTAAGCAAATTTCCCCCATTTCCGGAATTTTTTATGTTGTACAAAGTTTATGTTATACAAGCTGTTTGTTATACAAGGGTCCCCTGTATGTCAGTTTCACTTTCTTCCACAGTTAGATTTTGGGGATCAAATGGCAAAAAAGTGTTCACTCACCCATCTCTAGTTAGAACTGGCATAGAATCTGCCTCCCCCCACACACACACACACACAAAGCAAGAGAGAGCTAGGTTTTGTAGTCATTTTAGCAAACCTGGCAAAGCCACAGTAGGATAGTATGCTGCTGCTGTGATATCAACCCTTGTCACCAATGTAGGAAAGGACACGGGCAATTCTACTTTTGTTTTCCTTTTGCCACTGTGAGATGAAAAAGGTTTTATGTAGGAGAGCTAACTAAGGAGGGCTGTGTTGGGTCTGAGTATGGCAGGTGCTTTATAAGGTTTCATTTCTGTTATGTCTGAATAGAATAAATAAGGCTCTCAGGCTAATTTGAAAAGATGGTCGATTAAACACGGATTGTTTAATATTCTCCCTGAGCTGATGAATGCTGTATTGCCTCCATTTTGGCTTCTTCGAGGATCTGAATGGAGACTTCCAGACTTTAAGGCATATCAAATAAACAAAACTCCACCAGATTCTCTGTTCATTGAGGTCTTGCACTGGAAAAGCTATGTGGCCTCAGTGCCCTCAGGATCTCCTGGACCCAGTTTCCACGGGGGAAGTGAATATTGTTTTGCCTGTGGACTTCATTGAATAGTGGTGGGCCTTGCCAGTACCAGTGATTAGTCATATAAGGGCTATGCTGAGTAGAAAAACAATAGGAAGTAATTAGAGGTCTCCAAAAATGCTCTGTTGTTATCTAATCAAGAAATCAAGGTTAGTTATTCATTAGTAGAAGTGGAAGGTGCAGAAATCATGTCACTCTTGTTAATTACATACCACTGCTCCCTTACACTCTCCCAGTGTGATCCGTTTCTAGTAGGTTACCAGTTCAGGTTCACCACTGATACCATGCACCCTACAGACCAGCAGATCCTAGGAACAGCACACAAATTCTGACTGATTTCTTAGGAGAGTTGCTGGCAGAAAGCAATGTAATGCATTTGGAGAAAGGGGAAGTAGCCTTCATGCCTTGCACTCTTGAGTCATCATGTCGCACAAGCCCTGGCAAAGATGGTGCAGACTTATCAAGGAAAAACATCCCATTGGGGAGATGGGAAGCCTTTCCCTGCAGAATGAGGGCTGGAAAAAACAATTGTGTGTCTTGGGAGCTACAAATAAGGTGCAAGTCATAGCAGATATTTCAGTAACCAGTGCAGCCAGGTGTTTGTCTGTTACCAATCATTGTTTGTTTTCCCATCTGGCTCTGGGATGACATATTCCCTAGTAGGATTTTGTTGAAAGATAGATCCACTTATCAAGATTCTGTTCATCCCAATTTCCCCAAACATCTGGCCATGGAACAATCCCAGACTGACTTTTGAGTCTTCTGTGCCATATCACTGTGATATCAAAGGGTCAAAAAGATTCCCATCTAGTTTGAAGTTTTAGCTGCTGGCCTAGCAACATGTAACCCAGGGAGTTGCTAATAGTCATATTTAAAGAAATTGGATCATACTTTACCTTTTCCCTATATCATATCTTTCTATGCATGTCTCCCTTCAACACTGCTGGGGTGAAGTGTGCCAGTCCCTGTGTAATTCAAAATCCATATATAACCCTTCCTGGAGACAAAAAGCAAAGCAAAAGTGTTGTGTTTATATCCCGCCCCATACTACTTCAAGTAGTCTCTGGGCGGTTTACAGTTTTAATTAAAGTATGCAGGGTACACATTGCCCCCCAATCCCAAAAAGCTGGGTACTTATTTTACCGACCTCAGAAGGATGGAAGGCTGAGTCAACCATGAGGCAGCTACCTGGGATTATTTATGTATGTATTGCAACATTTGTTGAAAAGTTACCTGTGAATAACCAAAATTCTGCTGCTCAGATCCATCAATTCAAGGGAGATGTTTATTTACTATATCTACAATTTGCTATCAAGCTAGAATCAAAGCAAATAAATTGTTTTATTGTGTCTCTTTTTATGTAAACTACTTTGAGAGTTGTCTTTCTTGAAATGGAGAGCTGAATAAATAATATATAAAAGCATCCTGGAAATAAAACTGAGAAATCATAGGTAAAGTCCATAGAATTGTATTTCCTAATACTGAACATTAAGATTTTAATAGCTTTCATATCTTTTACCTTTACAATTCTGGTATCTGTCATTACCTTTTTATAAAACCTTTGTCTGTTGACAGATGTGGCAATGTAATAGAATACTTTTCTTGCCCTCTTGTTTATGCAACTCAATGTGTGATACATGTTGTGGTATCTCATATTCAATAGAAAATGTATCAAGCTAAAATATAGAAGCAGGAGTAAGATAACAGGTAGTTATGTTTTCATTTTCTCTGCATCATTTTTAAAGCTATTCTGCTACAGGAAAAACATTGTCATTACGGCCAAATATCTTTGCCTCAAATACCATTGCGTGTCTGAGACCTAAAAATCCATTCAGACATTGATAGAACGAGTGTGATAGAACAAACTAGTGAATTTTGAACATTAATATAAAGATTAAGGTATCCAAAAAAAGTCTGGAGACAGGAGATGGTGAATTGGGACAACTGCAGAATATTTATGTGAACTTTTCCAACCATGTAGAGTAGAAATGTAGCTCTCTCTGATGCTGATTTTTAGTCAGTGTCTGTAGGATTCTCCTGTTTTTACTGAACTACTGGCATAACAAAGACAACTTGGTCATGATAACATTTCTGACATCTTAAAAACTGGCAGTGCAATCCTAACTCAAAGATATGCAGTCTTTAGGGAGCTGGAATAGACCTCTTGGCAGATGTCCCCTTCTGCCAGCATAAATGTGCTGTTGGAACCCACTTCTACTGATTGATCTTGGAGATTTGTTTCCAGAGGGGTTATCCAAAATGCTGTAAGATGTATTGTGGGGCTTTTTTTTAAAAAGAGGAAGTAATTCCCTTGGAAAGCACACACCCTTTCCTGATATTAGCTTTCCTTACCAAGCCAGAAATGTTGTTGCTATGTGTAAGAAGGCCCTGGAGTAGGCCATTGAATCAGTGGAGTCTTGTAAGTCAACTCCTCCGTAGGTTCCTTTCATTCAAATGGTTTCTTCCATTTGCTACTTGCTTTAGCACAGCAAATTGAATAAGTGGATATTGCGTATCAGTGGACATACTACATCCCCAATGATTCAATGGGCTTACTCTAGCTGTGCTAAGAGACAGGCTCTCAGCAAGTGAAAGACACTTCACACACCCCAACAATCCATCCTTGATCCATTTTAACCAAAGACCATCTAATCATTGTGAACAAAATTAATAACGGTGTGTAATGAGTGAAATCGGAGCTATAATTTAAGGAAATGAGAATCAATGCTTCCAAATGTCTGTCTTATCATTTAATTGGAAAGAAACCTTTACTACAATTCCTAAACAGACTAAATGAGCCCAAGGTGCTGTCGTTGCCTGTCTGCTTTTATACAGCATGTATGGATTTCTTTGTGTCTAAAAGGAAGATTGAATTAGAGCTGTGAAGTAGCGCAGGCAGTATCTCCCCCAACCTGCTTGAATAAATGAGTTTTTACTGTAGTTGTATGTGGATACAGATATAGCAATGGAAAACTGTCTGCTTTAGTAGTGAAATGAAGTGTTCATTTCTGCATACATTAATTTCTGGCAAGCTTGCAGTACAAGCATACTGTTTATCAATTAAGAATCCAAACTATTATTTGAAGAAGTCTTCCCCAACTCAACACCCTGCAGATTTTATTTAATTAATTTATCTAAAATATGTATTCTCTAAGGCTTTCACGGATGGGATCTGATAGCTGTTGTGAGTTTTTAGGTCTTTTTGGCTGTGTTCTGGAAGTTTTTCTTCCTGATGTTTCACCAGTCTCTGTAGCCAGCATCTTCAGACATAGTGGAACTGGAAAAGGTGCAGAAGAGAGCGACTAAAATGATTACTGGCCTGGGGCACCTCCCATATGAAGAAAGGCTAAAACATTTGGGCCTCTTTAGTCTGGAAAAAAGGCGATTGAGGGGGGATATGATTGAGACATACAAAATAATGCAGGGCATGAGTAAAGTGGATAGAGGGAAGCTCTTCTCCCTCTCCCAAAATACCAGAACTAGGGGACATACACTCAAATTGAGGGCTGGGAGAGTAAGAACTGACAAAAGAAAATATTTTTTCACCCAGCGCGTTGTAAGTCTATGGAACTCCCTGCCACACAATGTAGTGATGGCATCTGACCTGGATGCCTTCAAAAGGGGATTGGACAGATTCCTGGAGGAAAAGTCCATCACAGGTTACAAACCATGATGGAGATGTGTAACCTTCAGGGTTTAAACCAGGGTACTTCAAGGGCCAGATGCAGGAGAGTGGTATCAGGAGACAGATATCTAGTCTCATGCACTCCCAAACACATCTGGTGGGGCCGCTGTGAGATACAGGAAGCTGGACTAGATGGGCCTTTGGCCTGATCCAGCATGGCTCTTCTTATGTTCTTATGTTCTTATGTTCAGAGGGCTCAGGGAACTAGGAGTTCTCTCTGTGCTCTGCGCTCTCCCCCAATTAGCCACAGGGTTTGAGGCGCTTGTTTCTGTTCTCCATCTTTAGTCTGGAAAAAAGGCGCTTGAGGGGGGATATGATTGAGACATACAAAATAATGCAGGGTATGAGTAAAGTGGATAGAGGGAAGCTCTTCTCTTTCTCCCAAAATACCAGAACTAGGGGACATACACTCAAATTGAAGGCTGGGAGAGTAAGAACTGACAAAAGAAAATATTTTTTCACCCAGCGCGTTGTAAGTCTATGGAACTCCCTGCCACAGGATATAGTGATGGCATCTAGCCTGGATGCCTTCAAAAGGGGATTGGACAGATTCCTGGAGGAAAAGTCCATCACAGGTTACAAACCATGATGGAGAAACCAGGGTACTTCAAGGGCCAGATGCAGGGGAGTGGTATCAGGAGACAGATATCTAGTCTCATGTGCTCCCAAACGCATCTGGTGGGGCCGCTGTGAGATACAGGAAGCTGGACTAGATGGGCCTTTGGCCTGATCTAGCATGGCTCTTCTTATGTTCTTATGTTCTTATCTGTTCAGGATTCAGCTTCATGTACTGTATTCCTGTTCTGTATAATAATGATTTCTTGATCAGAGCAGTGGCCCTAACTCTGGTTTTCCAATGATCCCTGCATTCAGACATAAGAACAAACCACTCCTCATTCTCATATAAATGGTGCTTTGCAAACAATGTTGTTGTTTTCTCCTTAAACTTATTTATTTATTCATTTATTTATTTTACTTGCATACTGCACTGATTAATGCTTGTCAGTATTCTGGGCAGTTTACATCCAATATAACATAGAGATATAATAAATATGAACTAATACCTAATACCAACTTACACTTTGGCTTAGTGGATACAGTGATGGACTAGGACTCTGGAGAACAGGGTCTGAATCCCCAATTCTTCCCAGCACTTTACCGCAGGTGTGGAATCCACTCTTTGGATCTTGAAATTACATTTTGCCTGGTTGACCACATTTTCAGGGCACAAGCCAACAACATACAGGTCTTTATTGGCAGTCACTTCCCATCTCTGTTCTAGTTGCCCACATGGCCTCTGGCCATCAATTTTCGGGTGGTAAAGGTAACAGTGGAAGGTGCTGCTCTGAAGACATGTCTATACCATTGAAACTGGCTTACTGCCATCTTCTCTCTAACTCATATCACACTATGAGTTGCTGTTGGATAGTGTAATTTGTGACGTAGTCAAGTACTGTAGAGAGATAACTAATATTCCAAGGAGCATATGCATTTCTTTCATGGATTGACATTTTTGTGCTACAAAGCACACCACTGAGTTCTTAACAATGCAACCAGGACACATTGACCCTTGCTTGTACATCACCACTGATGCCACCATCACCTTGGAGATGGGAGCCACGATACTGGAAGATATCTGTCTCCTTTATGTTTTATCAGTTCTTTTGAGGTTTAAGCAGAGTCCAAAGTTGTTGAAGTGGATATTCCATGTATGAACTTGCCGCTGCAGTTTGTTCCCAGTGGTGATAGCAAGCATGACATGGTCAGCATAGAGAATGGTCCAGAGACAATTGTGTGATGATATCCATGAATAATATAAAAAGGAGTCATGACAGTACAGAGTCTTGGTACACTCCATTTGGGAAATAGGTGCGGTATACAAATTTGAAAATAAATAAAATAAATAAATTACCAGAACTGATAGAGAGGCCAGCTGAGCATCACATATACAGCTGCTGTTGTTGTATTCCATTTTGACCCAGTCAATGACTGGTTCTGGTATTCCATGGTCATGGAAGGCATGAAAGATCAATTGATATGGGCATGGTAAAATACCTTCTCCAGGTCTAGGCACACTATGTACAATGGTTGAGTCTTCTCTTGGTGTTTCTCTGTGAGCTGACATGCTGCAAAGATGGCATTGGCTGTTCCCCATCCTTTGATGAAGCACATTGGTTGAGTGTCAGTTGGACATGTTGTAAATGCACTGGTTCAGAATTTTTCATTCCTCCATGTGGGCAGTTTCCACTGGCAACACATGGAAGAAAGGGCCATCACCATTGTTTGAATCTCCACTTAACCATGTACATTCACTGATTTTAAAAAAAATCCTCCTTAAAATATTTCACTTACTTTGTAAGCCCTATTAGGGTCACTATAAGTCTGGTACAACTTGATGGCACATGACAGACACATGACCTTAAGAAATAAACTTCAGATAGAAACAGATAAACAACTATTTGTTTAATAATTAGCAGTGGTATGAATTAGAGATTGGGCACGAATCAAAAAAATGACATTTCGTTTGTCGTTTGGAGGGTCCGTTTCGGTTCGTTTCGGTTTTTCATGAAGTTTTGCAAAAAATTCATTTTCATTTTCGTTCGTTTTGTTACCGTTTTGTTACCATTTATTTCAATTTTTGTGATTTTTTTAGCATTTAAAGCAGTTCACTGTATTGCAGTAATGGAAACGAAACGCACAACAAAATTTCCAGTGTTTCTGTTCGTTTCGTTTCCTTTTGGAGACAAAATTCATTTGTCGTTTCGTTGCATAACAAAACGAAAAAACAAAAACAGAAACGAAAAATTGTTCGTTTCGTGCCCATCTCTAGTATGAATGGGTGACATTTATTTATTTATTTATTTATTTATTTATTTATTTATTTATTTATTTGTTTATTTAAGAGTATTTTTATCCCACCTTTTCTCCTTGGAAAAGGACCCAAGGCAGTTTACAATAATGAGGGACAATATATAAATTAAGACATTTATTTATTTATTTATTTATTTATTTATTTATTTATTTTAAGACATATATACTCCAGGCGGTTCACAACAGTATAAAAACAACAAATAATCAGATCAAACAATAAACACACAACAACAATTAAACAATTTAACTAATGTTCAAGTATTGAGAACAAGGAATTAAGGGACATATTACAGCATTAAAAGACAATATTATATTAAAGCTACAAGAGAACATGAGCAATTAAAAAGAGAGTAAAATTTCATGTAAAAGTTATGAGTGATGTCTGGAAGTTGAGTCATGCCAACTGGACTTTTTCTTGAGAGATTGAAACGTTTTGCTGCTCATCCAAACAGCTTCACCAGTCTGAAGAAAGCTAGTTGTGAGTCTTCCATTTTATAGTGGTTTTCAATGCTCACATGAATGGCTTCCCTGACCCTTCTCTCAAACCACCTATCTTCTCTGTCAGGGATCAGGGAAGCCATTCAGGTGAGCATTGAAAACTCCTCTCTCAACAGATGTGGGGGGCTCAGGCACAGTCTGTCTGCCACTTATCAGGCTGTAATTTCAGCAATACCTAGACAAATAAAAAATACTTCACACCACTAGGGACAGCACTAGGGCATATGTCACTGTGGCCAGAGCTGGTTTCTCAAGAAACGGACGTAACTTGCATACTAGCCTTGATTGTGCAAATGCGCTCCTGGCCACAGCCATGACCTGGGCATCCAGGCTCAGGGATGAGTCCAGGAGCACCCCCAAGCTGCACACCTCTTTTTTCAATTGGTGGGTGACCCCATCCAAGATAGGTTGCATCCCTATCCCTTGTTCTCCCTTTCAACTGTCCAGAAGCACCTCTATCTTGTTCAGGTTTAGTTTCATTTTGCTCATCTTTATCCAGTCCATTACTGCAGCTAAACACTGTGTAAAGTTGAGATAGTAGCTCTCTTAGAATCTGGAGGTGACAAGAGATAGAGCTGGGTATCGTCGGCATACTGATGGCACCTAACCCCCAAAGACCAGATAATTTCATCCAGTGGTCTCATATAGATGTTAAATAACATAGGAGACAGAACAGAACCCTGGGGGGTTCCATAGCTCAGTGGTGGTGGTGTTGAACATGAATAACTTAACTCCTAACAGCAGTTTCTGTGTTCTTTCCTGCAGAAAGGACCGGGGCCACTTTAATGCAGTGCCCCCAGTTCCCATTTCAGAGAGAGAGGAGTCAGGAGGATGGTGTGGTCTATAGTGTCAAAAATAGCTGAGAGGTCTGATAAAACCAAAAGGGACACAGATCCCCTGTCCATTCTCTGTGTAAGTCATCTACCAATGTGGCCAATGCCGTCTCAGTTCCATAGCCAGGCCTGAAGCCAGACTGAAATGGATCCAAAATGCCCTGCCCTCAGCAGCCCTGCTTACCTTCTGCAAATTCAAGGGTGTGGCTTCCGTGCTGCAAACCACACTCTGCCTTTTATCCTGGCTTGCCAACCTCAAATAAACCACTGTTCTTGATCAAATTTGGTTCAGACATGAAGATAAAACAATCCAGCTCTGCATGCAGAAAACAACAATAGGATTCTGTCTTTGTAAATGGATAGTCATGAGCATATACATAAAATCATAAGAACATAAGTACTGCCTTGCTAGAACAGACCACAGCCCATCCAGTCCAGCATTCTTTCTCACACAGTGGCTTACCATTTGCTTCAGGGTATTCCCAAGAAGATGTCTTTCACCTGCTTACAATTCCCCACAAATGGCATTGAGAGATATCCTGCCTATCTCTCCAATACAGAGGTTGTCCTTAGGCACATAATGATAGCCATTGATAATCTTGTTCTCCATGAACTTGTCCAATCCTTTCTTAAAGCTGTCAAGGCTGACATCTGTCAGAATTTCATATGGCAGGGAGTTCCACAGACCAATGATCCTCTGGGTGAAAAAGTACTTTCTCTTATTTGTTTGAGATCTAGCACCGAAAGTTTCCTGGAGTACCCTTTAGTTAGTGTTTTGCAATAGGGAAAACAGTTTTTCCTTATCTACTTTTTCCACACCGTGTATGAGTTTATAAACTTCAATCAGGTCACCTCTTAGGCACCGTCGTTCAAGATCCATTCCCCTAATCATTCTGGTTGCCCCCCACCCCCCTCTGCACTTTTTCCATTTCAATAATATCCACTGACGTGGATACCTTATCCGCTGCCTGGAATATATTATCATGCTGTGTGTAGATGAAGATCAATGCCATTTTTCTAAGTTGCACTATAAATAACTGAAATGGGGAAAAATAACTAAATAACTTATATTTAATTATTTTACACACTATATCAAAAAGATGAAGGGAAACTGTTGCTGCACATTGGCAAAGGGCAAGAGTATAGTTTATGCTTATATGGTTAGGCAACTGTTTTTTTTTTCCTTTTCAGATTCAGGTTTTATGTGTCCATAATAAAGGTGCTAAAATAGAGTTAGTTGAGCAACACACTCAGGCACACAGAGAGAGATGGGAAGGGAGGGAGAACCATGATCAATAGTTTGTATTTCATTGATTGGGTCGTATTTCAAGAAGCCTGGAGCCTGAGGAGCCTAAAACTCAGTAGTGATTTGCAAAAGAGCTGTATTCCACTGGTTACAAGAAATTTCATCAGGATGTTCTAAGGATTGCTGAAGTAACCGTGCCCTTCTCTAATCTCTTGAGATACAAAAAGGGAACCTGTGGGTTTTATTTGAATAAGGCTTCCTTTCAGAAGCCCAGACAATTAGAAGGGCGTATTTCACATGCTTGTCAATTGATGAACCTTACCATGGGTTTTTATGAGAAACAGAGAAGCTGCAGAGATTTCTAATGCAGATACCATGGTTGGGGTGGGGTGGACACATGTTCTAGACCTCCTCTCTTACCTTTCTTTCATTAAATATGTGGAATTACCTATCAACAGCTGAACTGTTGCTCAGGCAGAGAGAAATAGAAATAGATGCAACTGGAAATACACTATCTTAAGAACTTTGCATACAGTAAATACAGTGAAATCAACAAATTTCCCCTTTCACACATGCCTGTATTTGTGAAAGGTTGAACTTATATTTGACAATAGAGGTTATATTGGATGGACATCTCTTGGTATACACAGTGTACAGTCTGTGTGCAAGGTCTGCAAAGACTTATACAGTGGTGTAACAGTGGTGGTGGTCCAAAGACGTACAAAAATTGATATCCTAGATAGCAGAGATGTGTGTAAAGAACTGTCTGTGGAAAGGGAATGTTGCCAGTTTTTATGGCCTCTGTGATGTCTTCCAAGGACTATAGAATTGTACCTTAAATGGATTTTTTTTAAAAAAAACCTGGGCCTATTTCATCTTCTCTCTTTGTCTTTGTGATGCTTTTCAACAGTGTAGAAAATTAATCTTTTGCTCCTTGCCCCTAGATATTTTGCTAGATGACGTAAGTTTACAAAGCTGAGCTTTAGAAGACTCTTCCATCTCCCTTTGTTATGAAAGCACAAAAGTTGTGATCCAGAGATATTACGAAATATGATTTGAAGTGTGTGTCTCTTTATGTCTTTTGTGCTATTTGATTTATGGTATGTGGTTTCTAAAATTGCCTTTCTTAGTAGAACAGGAGCGGGACTTCTTGAGGCACCTGAAGGTCGTTATGGATATAAATCATGACTTGTCTCAAACATACATGGTAAAGGACAAATTGTAAACATTTTCCTCCTGCCAGAAATCAGTGATAACTTTGGTTGTGGAATCCTGGAAAAAATGTACAAATATGCAAGTCTGGTTTTTGTGTATGTGTGTGCACAAAATTTGAAACCAAAGCAGCATTAACTCGGTTATTTGTACCTTTCCCAGTAATCAGTAGATCTTTTTGTCCTTGCGATGTGCAAGTACTAAAGAGAAAAGTACTGATCCATTATTGCTGCGTTCTGTGGAAAAAGTGGGAACTTCCATTAAAAAGCAAGGGGAAACATGGAGGTCTGTAAATGTGAGTCAGCCTTGTCTAGATCACGCCCATGGAACATTCCAAGTCGAATCATGGCAACTGGGTGTCTTTTCTTTTGAGATTGAAATGTTCCACTCTTTGTCCAAGTAGCTTTGTCGGTCTGGAGACTGACAAGCTACTTGGATGAGTAGTGAAACATTCAAACTCAAAGAAAAGACGTCCAGTTGCTATGACTCAACTTTGGATAACCTCACCTGGATGACTGAGGATCTTCACAGACAAATTCCAAGAACATGATAAAACTACCTTCTGGAATTGTCTAGAACAGCTGCAGCTGCTGCATATTCACAGGTCACCCTGACTGATTCCCTCCCCTTTTCCATTTGCCGTGCGGTAGTTTGGTGTTTGAACTTGATTGCCAGTACAATCACGAGATCCAAGACTTAGAAGTGAAACCTGAAATCCAGTCATATTATAGTAATCAGTGGGGTGGCCCCTGCGTGTCCTAAATTCAGATTTGCCATTGAGATCAGTGACCTCTTCAAAGCCTGGATCTGGGATTTTAAGCTTCCCACTCTCTCTGTGTGTCTCCTTCCTACCCCCTCTCTCTTTTATGCTTCGTTCAGCAACATTTTTGGCTTTCTCATACTGCTTTTGACCTATAAAATCAGGGCATCCATCTATTTAATCATTCTGGGCAGTCAATGCAGCAGAAACAACATGGACAAAACAATGACATGCTTCTCTACTTTCCCTGAGGGAGTGAACAACATTCATGTTCCTAGCTAGGTGCATGTTAAGCAGGCGTTTCGCTCCTGTTACCAGTGTATAATGCAACCGAATACTCACTAGTCAGACTAGCTTTCTTTTTCATATCATCTCTCTTGAACCTTCCTGCCTGGATTACATCTCTGGGGTTAGGTACCTGTAACAAAGTACTGGGATCTTATAACAAAATAGCCACTATTATTTCTGCTGTGATGTGAAGTTATTCCCCTGGAGCCTGTATGTAGGATTGGGGAGAATGGATCTAACTCATTCCAGATATATTTTGTAGCACTTTGAAAGCTTATTTTTTACACATTTCTAATCCAAGATCTGTGCCAGGTAGAGATGGGCACGACTTAGCGGTATTCCCGTTTCCGTTTCCGTTACTCGGTTCCGTTACTCTACAGATACGGTAACGGGAATTACTCCGCCAGAATTTGAGCTCGAACCGACGAACGAACAATTTGGTCTGATTTGTCGTGCTCGTTACTTGCATCGCGGCGATCGCGCAATGCCAAGCGGCACAGAAAAAAAGTTTTTAAAAGTTAAAAAAAACCCGATTCCCAGCCCTAAAAGTAGGCGAAAACTGTCTGAGGGCACCTACCAGGCCAGAAGGGTGTTTTATTTGGGGGGGGGTTTCCCCGCCCCCCTCTCCTTGGCTATTGCTACTGCTGCGCTGCTGGTACCAGGCTGGGAGGGCGCGTCCATTTGCCATGCAGTGTGGGGGATCCAAAATGGCAACCGCAATATTTTTTTTGAAATCGTTGCCCAAAACCCCACCAAAGCACCACAGAAACATGCGAAAATTAGCTATTTTAAATGCTTGAATTTTTACAGTAGCAGCAGTGGGTTTTTCTTGCAAAAAAAAAGTCTCCGTTGATTTTATTTTATTTTAATTTATTTTATTTTATTACACCTGCACATTCGCAATGATGGGCTCACCCATGGGAGTAGACCATGCAAATTTTCCACCAATCGCATGGCCACTTGGCCAGGTTGACCACAGAGACTTCTGGGATGTGCCAATCGGGCATAAACAGCCCACCACTAATCGTAGCCCAAACCCGAACCCTAAGCCTAAGCCTAACCCATACGCCAGTACACTGTCCTTCTAAGTGGGTCAGAGAGGCACCCAGAGGTGCACCCCAATACTCACCCTAACCTCACCCGTAACTAGCCTAACCCTAGCCCTTGCGCTAACCCGTCTTAACCCTAAGCCAGATCTACTTGCATTGCACTACATGCAAGTACGTGAGACACAGCGGGTGCAAAGAGTCTGCCAGTCCGTCACTTGTGGCTCTGGCTGACTCCTGCAGCTCCCTCCAGGAGCCCGCTACCCCCCAAACCAGTACTAACGACAGCGAAAAAACGAAAAAACGAACCGACTAATTTTTGCAAAATTTCGCGAAAAACGTAAACGAGCCGAAACGGACTGCCTCCAACACACGACAACTCGAAAACATCATTTTCCCTAGTCGTGCCCATCTCTAGTGCCAGGAATCACCTCCTGAGTGAGCTACGCCTTGCACAGTCCCTGCCCGCCTTCCGAAAGGCTTTGAAAACCTTGCTTTTCAGGGAGGCATTTGGCGGCCTTTAATTTAATTTATTTAATTTGTTGTTTTCTCTCTCTCTTCTTTTTCCGCCCACTGATCCATCTTGCTAGGACTTTCCCTTTTTTCCTCTGTCATGTATGCTTTTTAACTGTAAACCGCCCCGAGTTCCATATTGGAAGATGGGCGGTATAAAAAATAAAATAAAATAAAATAAAATAAAATAAAAAATAAATAAATTTGATAAAACCAAAATCAGAGGAGAGGTAGGTTGTAATCCACACACTAGCCTGGGACTTGGGGAACAGCTCATTTCATATCAAAATGTACTGGAAATGCTCAAACCCCTCAAAACTTTGAAGTAAATAGCTTTAAATAAAAAGTGATGTGAAGTTAATTCAATTCTTCTAATAATTAAGAAGTTAATAAGTTACATTATGATCATAACATAACAAGGGACGATGTCACTCCTTTTGTGGCTTCGCTGTATCTTCTATCGTTAACAGAATTTTGTGCCATTGTTTATGACTTAGCTGTGCTTTGTAGCTTAGGCCGGCATCTTGCAGCCTCCTTTCAATTTAAAAGCAATTTTAAAAATAAGTGTTAGCAAGGTTACTCTTTAAAACTGAAGCTATAACCCTAACGAAATGATTTAGGGCAATAGATGAGTAACAGTAACCTGCTGTGTTTTTAACAGTAACTTTCTGAGATTCACTAGTTGTCAAGATAAAACAGGGTTATAAAGCAGGGATTCTTTAACGGACCTGATTCAAACTCCCCACAAACTTTCACTATTAAATAAAGTGAAAATTTTGCTTATTTTGTTCATGCAAGTAAGAATAAAAAACTTCAAAAATCAGAGAAACAAAAAGGCAAAGATAGCTGTTGTTAATTTTTCAGAATGTTTGGCTGTGTTCTGGAAGGTGTCTTCCTGACGTTTCGCCAGACTCTGTGGCTGGCATCTTCAGAGGGCAAGATGCTCAGGGAACTAGGAGTTCTCTCTGTGTTCTGGGATATAGAGTGACTGTGGCCCTCTGAAGATGCCGGCCACAGAGTCTGGCAAAATGTCAGGAAGAAAATCTTCCAGAAGACGGCCAAACAGCCCCCAAAACTCACAACAGCTATCAGATCCTGGCCGTGAAAACCTTTGAGAATACAAAAAGAAGATTTTTCAGTGGGCAAAACTGCAAGGCTTTTTTTGGGGGGGGGGGGTTAATTTAGCAATTTTGGAAAAGATGCGGAAAATCCTATGCTTTGCCCAAGACCTTGTGTTCTGTTGTGCAAATACAGGTTTTTAAATGCAAACACCATTTTGTTAATGCAACAAATGCTTCTTGCATCCAAAACATCTTTTTTTGTGGGTGGCAAGTAGCTACTAATGTCAAGGCTGATAAAAATGCTGATCATTTTGCTATTTGTTCTTACTGTAGGAATGAAAAATCTCACAGCAGCTCATGGTTCTTAATGGAGTGTCTTAATGTGTCACTTCTTTTGTTGAGGATGAGAGAATTTGGGAGTATTTTTTAGATCCTTACTAGTAAAACAACTCTTCTGGTGGCTTTAAAGGGACAATTCCTTCTTTAATTCCTTTATGTGTTCCTCATCATATTAGGTACTTGAGACATGCTTGCTGCTTTAGCAGGGGCTGGACTAAATTATCCTTGGGATCCCTTCCAGCTCTATAATTCCATAGTTCTGTGGGATCTCAGAGGATACCTGCATAGAGGGCTCTAGGTCAGCTGCAATATGTAGGTTATATGACAGCTGGATGAGTCAACAATACTGGCAAATGCCCCAGGTTGAAAACTGGGTTACTGAGAGCAAACAAAGAGAGAAAGGCAGGGAAATAATAGATAGGCAGACAGACGGATGCATTGTTATATTCTTTTGGAAGACTGTGCAATAGCCATTTTCTTCTTGTTCAAAATGCAAAAATACTAGATAGCAAGGAACAAGCATCATATAAATAGTCCTGGCTGTAACTTAGTGGCATAATTCTTAGGTTCAACCATTGACTGCTCCAAGTTCATCGGGGAAGGGGGGGGAACTCCTTCATGAAACTCGGGATATCTGCTGCCTAACAGCATTGGCAATGTTGTTGGATTCCGCTGCTTCTACCAGAGCTGGTGAGACCCTCTCCCCTTTCCCCTTGCAATCTCACCCTACCATAAAAACAAGTACTGGAGGTTGGGAAACTCTCTGGAGCAGGTGATGGGCATAATGGAGAAATGGAATGGGAAGGAAAAAGGAAGAAACTCATAGTTCCACTGGGTGCTGTTGGGCAAAGAAGTACAGTATTAAGCTTTGTTCAGAGGTGTGGTTTAATCACCAGCACATTGGCAACATACATTGTAGATCAAATAAATCTGAGAACAATTTCTTGCTGTTTGCTCTAAAAAGTAAATGTGATATACTTCTTTGAGGTTTATTTCAGATGTTCCAGGAGACTTTATGGAAGTTTGTCCTTGTGGAACAGTGATGTACTGTCCTCAGGATTTGGAGGTAGTTCCATGTGGACTAACCCAGGGACTGCGTAGCTCTGTTGGGAGCTTAAAAATGCAGACTTTGGGAACACATTCTGATGCAATTCACCGTAAGCATTGTGTTGTGTTCAAGATTTGGAGAAAAGTACTGAAATTTTCACCGGATAGTAGGCCTGAAAACAAAGACAGAAAGGATGGGGAAAGGAGGTTGACAAAGGGCGTTTATACACAACCCCCAAACTCCGGGGCAAATGGCTCCCAGCTCCGGAGATTAAAAATGTTTACCCACCAGCTCCGGAGTTAACAGGAAATTAAGTGCGACCCCGCCCACTTTAGCGCATCCCAGCGCAGCTTTCAGGTACCTGCTTTTTGGATGTGACAAATATTTGATCCGGTGTAAGGATAGTGAGTGCGGGGCTCTCCTGGCTTCTGTTTGTTCTTTTTTTGCGCCCCGCCCCTTTAAGAGATCTTAATACTGCCGGGAACAAAACGGAGGTAAACCGGCATTCTTTTCTTTCTTTTTTCTCCCTCCCTCAGGCAGCCAGCAACCAGGAAGTGCGGAGGGGGGTGGGGACAGAGGAAGAGCGACGAACCCCTAAGATCTCCGAATTTAAGTGGCCAGCGGATCTTAGGGGTCGTGTAAAAAGGCCCAAAGAGATGGAGGGGGGGAATCTAAACTGGATGAACAGTTCTATTCCAGACCAAAGAAACAATTGTACTTAATAAGCCAACGTGAGAAAACCACCCGAGGCAGGTGGTTATGAGCATAATGAAAATGTATTTAATTTATTATTGCTGTGTTCTTACTGCTGGGAATAGGATGAAGTTTTTAAAGAATTTTCTGCCATTGCTGCCACTATGATTTGTGGCTTTGGCTGCCATGTACCTTGACGAGGTGAGATACATAATTCTTGGTGCTCCACCTGAAGATGTCAAATGTCTCTTTGATCTTGGGGGGAGGGGGAATTCAGATTCTAACTGCAAGAAGTCCCATGTCAGGGGCCATATTTTCTGTGTGTATTCTGGGAACTGGACTCACTAGAAGAAGTAACTTTTCCTACATGTCTTTGTTAACATGTTATAAACAACATCTATCTGTATCTGCTGTCCAGCTTTGTCCGGCTGTTCTGATGGAAGTCGCTAGCATCAGATATCTGTCATCACACTGTAATTTTCTCCTGTGTGCAAACTCTAGCGAGTTTCTCCCATTAGTCACAAAGCAATAGGTACCTGGGGTCCATTCATGAGTTAGACGCACCCCCGCGTGCATTCTGCTGGGGCTCCTTTGGTAGTTAATGCATGCCTTCTTCTTTTGAGCTGAATAAACCCTTTCCATCTGGCTGCGTTTCCAGCCTAATACCCCTCTGTTAAGGCCCGCTCCGCTTCACCTGCTACTGCAGTGGCTGGAACACACTGTAGTCATTTATTTATTCTGAGTGGCAGCACCATATAATTGCATTCTGTGTTCATTGAGTATCAGTGTCTCCTGAGCACTCTTGAAAGGTCATTCTATGCCAGAATAGCCTAGCCAGCTCAGCCAGCTCAGGCTGGTCTCTTTCCACTTGATGCCTCTCAACAGGAAGTAGGATTTAGCTCCTTATCGTTTTCCTTTCCTTCACATTTCTTACCACTCCTGCTCTGAGGATCTTTGGCATACCCTCTGACCATACCTGTTGAGTTTGATATGGTTTTTGTCTTCTTCATAGTGAATCTGCAGGTTGCACCAGCATGTGCTGAATTCCTGCTTAACTACCTGGTCTTACGTGGAGGATGGAGATGTCAGTACCATTGGCAAATTAAAACTTTTGAATACAGTAGTGCACATTTCAAAATAAGGCAGAAAAGTCCTTTCTAATTTTCTGTGAAAACATGGCATTGCAAGTAACTAGCCATTCCTGAAAACACAATATCAAACTCCAGAGGAAAACCTTCCCCAATCTTAGTGCTTCTGTCACCCATCAGCGATGTCACATTAAAAATCCTGTCATATTGAGAGATATTAAAGTTTGGCACACAATTGAGGATACTAGCTTGGGGAAGGCTGGCCTATTTTATGCAAGTTTTTAAAATGTTAAATAAGTCCTGTCTTCTGTTCCATTTATTTGAGCTGTCCCAATACCGCACTGTATGAGAATGTTTTGGAAAGCCTTTGCATCTATTGATATACGTATATCAATAGATGCAAAGGCTTTCCAAATATTTTCCAATAAACAATCATATTATTCCAATTGAAAGTGTTTTTTTTTCCTGGATACTATCAAGAATAATAAGCTTTACTTTGTCAAAATGTCTGTTTCTATCTTCTTCCATAGTTGGATGCTAAGGGTTGATTCTATAGCAGTAGTTTCCAACCTTGGATCCCCAGATGTTCTTGAACTAAAACTGTAATAAGCCTTCACCACAAGCTATGCAGGCCAGGATTTCTTGGACTTCTAGTCCTAGAGCAGGGATGGCGAACCTTTTTGAGACTGAGTGTCCAAACTGTGACTGAAAACCCACTTATTTTTCGCTGAGTGCCAGTATGGCAATTTAGCCAGAATACAGTCGTACCCCAGCTTAAAAATACTTTGGGTTAAAAATGCATGGGAGGGGAGAAGTGGCAATGAAGTCCCCCCTTCTCACGCTCCCTCGCTAGAGGATCATTGTCCCGGCAGCATGTGGGTGTGTGTGGAGAAGTGACAACAGAGTCCCCTGTTCCCCCCTCCCCAGCCAGAGGATAATCACCCCGGCGGCGCACCAGGGGGAGAAGTGGCAGCAAAGTCCCCCTCCCTCCCCCTCCCTGGCTAGAGGATCATTGCCCCAGTAGCATGCGGGGGTGTGTGTGACAGCAGAGTCCCCTGTTCCCCCTCCCCAGCCAGAAGATCATCGCTGCAGTGCATCAGGTGGAGAAGAGGCAGTGGAGTCACCCGTTTCCCCCCTCCTCGGCCAGAGGATCATCACCCTGGTGACGCACCAGGGTGAGAAGCGGCAATGGAGTCCCCCATTCCCCCTTCCCCGGCCACAGGATCATCGCCCTGGAGACACTGGGTGGAGAAAGAAGTGTCGCCAAATTCAAAAGGGCCAAGCAGCCTTCCTCCTCCTCCCCCCCCTTTCGCTCAGGTGAGGGGGAAGGCTCCTCAATCCTTTTGAATTCGGCATTGCTTCTCCACCCAGCACCCCTGGGGCAATGATCCTCTGGCTGGGGAGGGGATGAACAGGGGAGTTCATTGCTGCTTCTCTCCCCGGCATACTGTGGAGGCTGAAGAAGCTGCGCGCCGGTGAAGAAATGGTGGGGAGGGCCACGGCGAAGTCCACTATTCTCCCCCTCCCCAGCCAGATGATCATCGCCCTGTGGGGTGCTGGATGGAGAAGTGGTGCCACACCAAATTCAAAAGGATCAAGCAGCCTTCCTCGTCCTCCCTTTCACTCTCCCCTGTCCTTTTTCAACATTCTGTCTTTTTCCAACTTAGGTCCTATAGATGCAACAAGTTTCTTAGACAGTGGATACAACAGGAGCAACCACCATTGTTTTAAACTCCTGTCAGGAACATTTACATGACAAAACATCACAGCAGGTTTTAACTGTGGTGGTAATAATTTTGGTAGTTAGTGGTTGCTATATGTAAGTTAAATGCTAAGATACACGAAAATCTCCAGTGATGAATGTTTCTACAACTGGGAAAACTTAATTGCTATGGTTTAGTACATCAAGTAGTGTCATTTGTTCTTATATCTTCACTGCCATTATTTCCACCATTGGAAGCAGGAAATAATTATTGTGGAAGATTCTGCACATCCAACAATGGGCGGAAATTATCTTGCAATGTTATGCCTTTAAGACCACCATCTATCTATTTGTGGCTTCATTTTGCACTCCATCCTTCTAAATAATCCTTCAAAAACAGTAAGAGAAGCAAAAATGCACACCCACACCCACACATTAAACCTTTAAATCTACATGTAGAGTTTTTTTTTTAATTTCAAAGCAAACTGTTCTGCTTATATACTGCCCCATACCACTTCAAGTAGTCTCTGGGCGGTTTACAGTTTTTAAAATTACAGTATGCAGGCTACACACTGCCCCCCAAACATGCTGGGTACTCATTTTACCGACCTCAGAAGGGTGGAAGGCTGAGTCAACCATGAGCCTGCTACCTGGGATTGAACCCAAGGTCATAAGCACACTTTACATGCACATTTAACCACTGTGTCATGGGGAAGTTAGGGAGGGAGGAAAAATAGAAAATAGAAAGAAAGAAAGAAAGAAAGAAAGAAAGAAAGAAAGAAAGAAAGAAAGAAAGAAAGAAAGAAAGAAAGAAAGAAAGAAAGAAAGAAAGAAAGAAAGAAAGAAAGAAAGAAAGAAAGAAAATGCATACCTCAAGATTTGTTTCAAAGGACCTACTGCCACCTGATGCCCCTGTTTACCCAAGAGGTTGTGATGTGCTTATAACTTTGTTGACACTGCTTGGGAGAGTTAATTACAGTGGACCCTCGTATAACAAACAGTTTGTATAACATAAAATCTGTACAACGTAAAAATTCCGGTAATAGGGGAAATTTGTTTAACAGAATCACCTATGGGGCAAATCTGTACAACATAAAAATGCCCACGATTAGGGATTACTCTGTTTTCAATGCATACCTATGGGAAATTTGTATAAAGAAAAATTTGCTTAACATAATTTTATTTGGAACTAATTAATTCCTTTATACAAGGTACCACTGTATATGGGAACTGCACATTGTTGTTAGGTGCCATCAAGTCAAACTGACTTATAGACACCCTAATAAAGTGTTCTGCTTATATACCGCCCCATACCACTAGTGCTCTCTAGGTAAATTAGGTATTTAAGGTGTAATTTTAGCAGATTTGCTCCCCACTGAAAGTGGCTGAGTGGGGAATCAAACCTAGGCCTCCTGAGTCCTGATCCGTCTTTTAATCCAGTTGTTGTTCAGTCGTTCAGTCATGTCCGACTCTTCGTGACCCCATGGACCAGAGCTCGCCAGGCCTTCCTGTCTTCCACTGCCTCCCAGAGTTTGGTCAAATCCATATCAGTTGCATCGATGACACCGTCCAACCATCTCATTCTCTGCCGTTCTCTTTTCCTTTTGCCTTCAATCTTTCCCCACATCAGGGACTTTTCCAATGAGTCCTCTCTCCTCATGAGGTGGCCAAAGTCCAGTCCAGCCCACCACATAATACAAAGTTATTGGATTATTATAATGATGCATCTGATAAACTTGGATACATTCCAAAAGAACTTATGCTGAAAAAGTTGTTGGAATATAAGGTGCCACATGACTCTGTAGGACAGCTAACCTCTTTCTCCTGGAAATGTCTGCATCATTACTGCTGTTTGTTTCATCGTTGTCATCACCACCATGTGTTCCTTCCTGCTCTTTTCCACTAGGCTTTTCAGAATAGTTCAGAAAAAGTTTCTCCTTCTAGGAGCTTACATTTCTAAATTGGTTGCTGAGGAAGCAACAGAGGATGGAGGACGGAAGATGTCCTGGGATAGAATGGCTGAAATCCAGTTGTACATGAACAGCCATTGAATCAAGGGACCCAATTTAGTTACAATGTATTATGGGATATCAACTATTATGTCAATGTTCCAGTTACATTGGATGCTGTTTTAAGTTGTGTAAAGAACGTGCATAGAGAAGAAAGCTGACAATAAGAAAATCCCACAAGCCAGCATTGACTTGCTATTTCCCCCCCAAACACTGCTCTGAACATGGAGTTTGCATTACAATAGAATGATTACATTAAGAGCGAACAAGTTGTTTCCCAGTTGTTGTAGTTCAGTATTGGCGAACCTATGGCATGGGTGCCAAAGGTGGCACTCAGAGTCCTTTCTGTGGGCACCCAACATCGCCCCTTCACAGCCACCTGTATTCAGGTTAAATTGCTGTATTGGCACTTTGCAAAAAAAAATATTAGTGGGTTCTGAATGGCAGTTTGGGCACTCGGTCTCTAAAAGGTTCACCATCACTGTTGTAGTTGGTGGATCTGAATTGCTATAATCTTTTGCCAGTGATGATGCTAGTCAAGGCAATGGGGAATTGTAGGTCAAATGCATCTGGAAGTCCCGAGTTGCTCAACCATATGCTAAATCAAGTTACATGTGAACAATGGGCCTCCGTAATGTGAGTTCATCCTTTGTTGTCCCATGATCCTAAAAATAGTTTGGACTACAACTTCCATCATCAAGGTCATAGTCTGTGCCAGATGAGGTCTGTAATCTTAATAGTCTGATGATCCCACCAGTGGGGGAGGCAGTCCTTCAGTACCAGTTGTAGCCTTCTGGATCCAATATATGATTTTAGAATGCAGATACACATGGAGTCAACATTATTTACAACAGAGAGCCTGGAAGTGGGCCAAAGTGACTCTTGCGTGGCCCATGCACTAACTCTCACATTGGTGCAGGATATTGGGTTGGTAAGAGAGAAAGGCATGGCTGGGCAGGGCTTACTGGATGGAACTGTCTAAGCTTAGCTAAAGCTCATGGCTCACCCTGTCTAACACTTTATATCATAATCAAATTAGGAGTGTAGTCTGTGAGCGCCTCTCTGAGACAGCTTTGCAAACTGTCATGCCTCTGACTCATCATCCACAGTGAAAAAGCTTCACTCAAATTATCTGAAGAAATACAATGGCTGTGGAGCTGGGGGAGGATTTGTAGTGAATTCCCCTATGCCGCCCCCTCCTCCTGTCAACATCCATCAGCAGTTCCAAAAATAGGGATGATGAGCTGGAAGCTGCTGAGGAAGGAGCAAGGCGGAGACAAAGAGAGGCAGAGAGACAGAGAGAGAGAAACCGACAGTGTGCACACAGTGAGCTGTATGAGTCAGAACTTTGACTGATTTACAATTTAGGTAATGGTTGTATATATTCTTGAGGGTTGTTTTATGTATGGACTAGGTATAGGCTACTTATGAAATGTGTGTTGCTTACACTTTAAGAAGCCTGCTGCAAAACATGTAGGGTATCATATACTATGTAGTGATGCCCCAAGATGTTATTCTGCCTGAGGTTGACCGGCAAATCACATTTTCTACCACTCCAGTCAAGGTACACTCTACCCAGATTGGACCCATTTATTTTCTCACACAGGGCAGAAAAGTCCTACAAACCCTTTATTTTGTCCCTGTTGCCAAGGCCAGAAAATAACATACTGTAGTGAAGGAGTCTCCTGAAACAGAAGGTTACCAGAAGCAGAGTACCAGTGCAGGTGGCTCGTTGAATGCCTGGCTCTGAGAGATCTTCAAGGCCAAGCCGTGTAGAAGAGCAATCAGGAAAATCACTTGTTATTTTGCAGAGTTCCTATGGGCCTGATCAGCATTTTCTTCCCATCATTCTTTTGCACCATGGTTGCAAGGCGGCATTTTCTTTCTGCACTGGAGTTCATGCACGTGGTACCACATTTTCCCCATGCACGCATTTATTTATGCATTTTGCCAGCTTTATACAGTAGAAGCTTGCCATCATTATTTTTCCAATTGTGCACATTTTGGGCACTTGTGCTTCCAAATATGCACAGTGTTATTTTCGTTGAAATGCTCCCTACGTTTCCTAATTTTGTAAATTTTCATGAAAAAAAATGAGAACAGTACATAGGTCTTGAGTGACGTCGAAATGCTGCTTTTGTCAAGACTGTTGAATGGCAATGAATCATTTTTGCTTCCCTGGCAGCTCATACGGCTTGGCACTGAAGACCACTAGACCTAGGCATTTAAGGGAAAATGGCCTGCTCTGGGGGTAGCATGGGCATAGAGGCTGCTGCTTCCTCCTTCTTCTGGGGTGTGTGCACAGCCCCACCACCTATCTCCTCTAATGCATGCGTGTGCACCTCTTATCACAGCATGATGTGAGGGCTGCTTCAGTGCTTACTTCATGGAGTAGGAAAGCTTCAAGGGCTGTCAGTAATTCTTTTAAACGTACAATGAAATACTTAGTTAACAATAGCTGCCTTTTCATGGCATCCAAAACCTGCTGTCCAAACTGGTTGCTTTAATCAGATGGATTGTAGGGCTGGCATATAGGAGCCAGGGTGGCCCTGCAATTGTTTAAAACCAGATTTTTCTTCTTTGTGGATCTCCAAAATCTCTGATAAAAATATTCTTCTGCTTTGTGATGAATTGTCAGACATCAGATCAGTAAATTTATTTATTTATTTATATTTATAAACCACCCAACTTTCCTATAAGGAACGCTGGGTGGTGAACAGGAAAAAGTAAAATATACATCATAATAGACCAACAAATAAACCCAGCTAAGAGGTGCAAGATGGTGGCAAATAACCAAACGAGCAGCAAACACGCAACAAACAAGCATTCAACCTCAGTGATTATGAGAAGCCTATGTTTTTCCCATGGTGCTATTTTTTAATCAATCACACTTCAGACAAGATATTATGAATGAAATGCCATGTGACTAAGTATATTCTGACATACTAGTGACAGCTGTTAGAGCCATAGGTGGAGAGGGGCCTCCTGCCACCATCTTTTCCTTAATGCCAGCTGCTTGTTTGCTTCTGTTCTCATTCCCCCCTCCCAATTAGAGAAGCAGAGGAAAAACAAAACAGTTCTTCATTTTATTCCCTGTTTTAAAACTTAAGAATAGGTCAGGGGATGCTGAAATAAGGATGAGCCAGCAATAGATCTGGGTAGTGGTGGAAGACCATTCCTCAGTAGGTGTATATAGTTCACAAGCAAGACGTATGCTTGATGTCCAGAAGGTTTCTGGTTTTGGTCCTGTGCATTTGCAGATAAAATTTATTTATTTATAAATAGAAAAAACCTAGAAAAGGTCCCATCTGAAAATTTGGTAGGTCACTGTATACCATGTATACCATGCTGAACTTGAAAAACCAGTGGCACAATTGGTGTAAGCCTTAGGTAGCTTCATTTGTCTTTTCATATGTTAGTGTTAATGTCATAGTCATTTATGTCAAGGAATGTATGAGGAGCTAACCTCAGCAGTGTTGCAGCAATGTCAAGGATTAGAGGCAAAAATATGACAGACTCACTTTACCGAGCTTGTTTCTATTGCAGTCTATTTACAAAATATATACAGGTTCCATTTGGTTTCCAGACTTACATCCAGTAGCATAAACAATCCAGCTACTTTTCCTTATCACAGCCAACACATTAGGCTTACTGGCTAAACAGCCCTGGCTAAAGAGCAAGAACATATTGCAATACATAAGGTATATATAGCATCTCCTTCCAATCACATATTTACTTTTACATCACATGTCATAATGCTTCTTTCATCCACGCTTCTGAGCTACGCTACCACTGTCCTTGGACACTCGCCTTCCTGTCAAGGCCACTTTACCGAACTTGCTTCAGTCCACAGCTGGACTCCATATCTCTAATTGCAAGTTGAAAAACTCACTCACAAGAATATTCTTGACAATTTAAAGGCTTCTTGAGGTATGTAATCTCATGTCATGAGTTCGGATTTGAAACAGACCTCAGTCCTTGCTTAAAGTACCTACCTAAACATTTCAACCACTGGCCACAGGAATGTATAGCACAACTACTGTTTTTAATTTGAAAAAAATATCCTGGATCTTCCAGAATTTTTTGCAATACACAATAATTTTATTTGGTTTATATCAGGCTTGCACAACTCATCGACCGAGGGCACGGACTTTTGTGGGTGGGTGGGCAGTCAGGTGGCTGAGGTTCTGCTGCCGCTGGCGCAGGCACTGAAGACCTTGAGGGATGGGGTGCATGGCCAGGTGACTGAGATTCCACTGCTGCCAGCTCCAGGGACCTTGGGGGTGGGGGTGGGGGTGGAATGAAGCCCGAGGGGACGTGGGGCAGGCAAAAGGAGCTCACAGGCTGTTCAAAGTTGGACAGCCCTGATCTAGAGAATGAAGGCTCATGTTTTAACATGCCCATAAAGGGTCAAATTTTAACTGAAGGAATTCAAGATGCCATAATTATTAACAGGGTAGGGGAATCTGTGAAGATTCTCAGTCATCCAGGTGCGTTTATCTGGGAGTTGAGTCATGGCTACTGGACTTCTTTTTGAGAGATAGAAACGTTTCACTGTTCATCCAAACAGCTTCATCAGTCTGAATGCAGCTGGTGCAAACCCTGACTCTTATAGGCAGCTTTGACCTCTAGTCACCCTGGCCTCAATTAGGCTCATCAGATGAACTAAATAGGCTCGTTAGAGAGACAATGGTATCCTTAGCCTTGAGGTGAACCATGGCTTAAGGTGCTGAAACCTATCAAGAAAGGGTCGTTAATGGTCGTTAGCTATGGCCTTGGTGGTAAAGGCTTTTTGATTTGTCTTGGTAGTGTGGAAAGCACAGCTTGATAAGTAGCAGATAAACTATGCCGGAGGCCACCCCCTCTGTTGAGGGAGGGATTTTCAATGCTCACATGAATGGCCTCCCTTACTCCTCTTTCAAACCACCTCTCTTCTTTGTCTAATATGTGTACATCCTCATCTTTGAAAGAGTGCCCTTTCTCCTTCAAATGGAGGTGTACTGCTGATTCTGGACCTGAGCTGTTACCCCTCCTATGTTGGGCCATCCTTCTGTTTAATGGCTGTTTGGTTTCCCCAATGTAGAGGTCTGAACACTCCTCACTGCATTGGACCGCATATACTATATTGCTCCTTTTATGGTTGGGTACCGGATCCTTTGGGTGGACAAGTCTCTGCCTTAGTGTGTTTGTGGGTTTGAAATAAACAGGGATGTGGTGTTTGCCAAAAATCCTTTTAAGCTTCTCTGACACTCCAGCCATGTAAGGAATGACCAGGTTCTTCCGCTGGGTCTGGGTCTCAGACTGATCCCTTGTTCTTCTGGGATGGCCCACTGCTTTGTTGAAGGCCCACTTTGGATATCCACAGGCCTTAAGTGCTGTCTTCAGGTGCCTGTCTTCCTTCTTCTTGGCTTCTGTGGAGGTGGGAATGCTCTCTGCTCTGTGGCTTAGGGTCCTGATGACTCCTAGTTTGTGCTGTAATGGATGGTGGGAGTCGAACAGTAAGTATTGATCTGTGTGGGTGGGTTTCCTGTAAACTTCTACTTCCAGGCCACGGTCAGGTCTGATGATGACTGCACAATCCAGGAAAGCCAGCCTGTTGTCTTGGGTGTCTTCCCTAGTGAACTTAATATTAGGATCCACTGCGTTGATGTGGTCTGTAAAGGCCTGTACTTCCTGAGTCTTTATTTTCACCCAGGTATCATCTACATACCTGAACCAATGGGATGGTGTTGTCCCTGGGAAGGTGTTGAGTGCCTTCTTCTCCACTTCTTCCATGTATAGGTTTGCAACAATTGGTGACACTGGAGAACCCATGGCACAACCATGCTTCTGTCTGTAGAAGTCCCCTCTGTACATGAAATATGTGGTATTCAGACACAGGTCCAGGAGCAGGCATATCTGGTCTGGGTTGAGTCGGCATCTGGAGGTGAGGGTGCTGTCTTCTCTTAATCTTCTCTTTACCATTATTAGCGCATCAGTGGTGGGTATGCTGGTAAAGAGTGATGTAACATCAAAGGATACCATGGTTTCCTCTGTATCCAGTTTGAGCTCCCTGACTTTAGAAACAAACTCTTCTGAGTTGTGTACGTGGTGGTCCGTGTGTCCAACCAGTGGGGCTAGGATAGTTGCCAGGTATTTTGCGATGTTATAAGTCACTGAATTTATACTGCTGACAATAGGTCTGAGGGGGATTCCTTGCTTGTGGATCTTGGGAAGTCCATAAAAGCAGGGGACTGTCTCTCCGGGATATAACCGGTGGTAGGTCACCCTGTCAATTGCGTTTTCCTGCTCCAAGAGTTTTAAGCATTCTATTACTTTCTTCTTGTAATTGCTGGTGGGGTCTCTTCTTAGTTTTTCATATGTATGCTGATCATCTAAAAGTGTGATAACCTTCTCGTGGTAGTCCACCGTATTGAGGACGACAGTGCACCTTCCTTTGTCCGCAGGCAGAATTGTGATGCTCTCATCCCTGCTGAGGGATGTCACAGCACTTCTCTCTTGGCTGGTGAGGTTGGATGGTGGTGGTTGAGCATTGGATAATGCAGCAGAGACTTTTATCCTGAGTAGTTCTGCTTCTGCTGCTGGCAGATTGTTGCTGTGGATGGCAGATTCTGTCGCTGTGATGAAATCCACAACCGGAACCTGTTTGGGTGTGATGGCAAAATTTAGGCCTTTGGATAGGACCTCTCTCTCTGTCTGGGTGAGTTCCCTGTTTGAGAGGTTCTTCACCCATTTGTCCTTTACATCTCGTGTCATGGTCCCTTCATCCTTCTTCCTCCTGCCAAGCTCTTTAACTGCCTCTTTCCGGCAGAGGAGAAGATCGAACTTCTTCATTTGCCTCTCTTTGCCTTTGCAATGCTGAGCCAGTTGTGCTTTCTGGACAAATTCTATGACTGCATCCACTGCTGGTTTGGATAGGGTGGAGAGTAGTTCTTGGGGAATACTCTTGTTATATTATGAAAAAGCTTATTGTATTTGGCAGCACTTTGCAGCATGATGAGCCAAAAATGAATATGGAATAATTTGTAAGGGAATTTTTTTGCATCTTAATGGGTAGGCATGAAGGAGAACAGAGGAATGAGCAATTTCACAAGGCTATCTGCCATGTGTGTGGCCTTCTCTGGCATGACTAGTTAGTGGGCGTTATAGATCCTACAGAAGCTCACTGTTGGCTCAGTGTTTCAAGAGTAAAGCTGAAGGCACCCCATTTGCAAGTCCTGTTGCCTGTAGCACTGCCACTGAATGAGTCCAAAGCACATTCCAGGGATGGGTTGCTAGGTGACTTTCAGTTATGGAGATCATATCTGAATTTGAGGATGTGGACAAGATGCTTCGAGTGTAACCTATCATCTCCTTCTACAAGCTTTGCCTTTCCTGGATCAAGGGTGATGTAAACTGCATGTGAAGACAAGAAACAAGGAGAGGCTGAGTTATTTTGTCCTTGAGTCAACAAAAGATGAGCATGAGAAGAAAAATGATGCTTCTGCACAAATGAAACTACTGCAAATGGTGTAAATATAATTCTAACATTTTAGCACAAATAAAATTGTAGAAAATGGTGGTGGCTCTTACTTTGTTGTGTTGATTTTTAACAATTGTGAGCATGGTAAGAGTTGTTTGCATGGCTTAAAAGCAGTTGTTCTGCATTTGTGCTTGGCTTCTCAGATGGAATAGATATTGGGTTTGTACATATTATGGGGACTTGGATGAGAAGACATAACATTCCTTATTTTGCCCTTGTCTGGTGGCAATGAATCGTGTAAGCCTTGACATTTTAAAAGTTATTTTAATCAACGAGAAAGAATAATTCATTTAGTATTTTCTATATCACAACAAGCATCAACCAGGGGTGAGCTGACTCCCTGGATGTGGGGTATAATGAATAATTGGCGGTGGTGCTGTGACCACATTGTAATAATTATTAAGAGTGTGATGAACAGCATCAAATTTTCTCATTCTTAGTAATTTCCTGAGTTTTCCCGTAGCAAGATTCCCTACCCAGACTTCCATTTGGTTCGGTGGGATATCTCAGCTTCCGGTAAAAATTGCACTCTGGTTTTGTCCCCCAACCTTTCATCAGCTCTTCTGCCTGGGAAATGGCCAAATTCTGCAAAGCTTAGTGCCCTTGGTGGTGCATCTTGCTTAGGAGATCTTAATTCTGAAAGAGAAATAAAAGAATCTCCAGGGGTGTCCAACAATATTTAGGGATGAATCTCAGTGCTTCCAAGATTTTTCTGCAACCTGGCTTCCATGGTCGGATGGAGCCACGCTGCAAATATTTGTAAACCCTTTCATTAGATCTGGGCTCTGGCATGAAACCAAGTTGCTGAAGGGTTTTTCTCCCTTGTGCTGTTTGCAATATTTTGTGGATGATGAATGCAATTCCTTCAAAATTCCTGGTTGCAGGTAGCAAGAATCAGCTGCTTTCTTAAGAAGTAATACACAAATATTGTTTTATTTTAGAAGATGGTCCTCTAGATGAGCCATCCAATGCTATCTCATTCTTGCAGGTAGCAAGGCAATGGTTTATGTGTTATCAATGGGAGTATCCTATAAAGGCATTTATGCCTCTTCTTGTATTTGTTATTAAGTAGTTATTGTGATTTCCGGTGTAGCTTACTTGGCAGATAATGGAATTATTGCAGGACAGAGGAATTTCAGCATTCCTCTTTCAGTTCCTGATGACGAAGGCTGGAGGTTTAGAGGAGTTATAAAAGGACAAAGTGGAAACCGCATGGCTGGTGATTAGGAACCCAAGTGATAAACTGTGATTTGATTTGCCGTTTTCAGGTTTGAGGCAGCAGTGCGTCTGGTATCTTTGAAATCTATAAAATGGTTTGGCATTGAGAGGGAGATTTAGCACTTCCCCCAGCATTCATATCTCTCATCTATGGCACTACACATGTTGCTTTATTGTTCTATAATGCGGGGGAAGGATCTGCTTTTGTACATTGCCGCCATTCAGTTGGCTTCATGGGAGGATGAGCAAGGGCCACAAATGCCTTCTTTTGCATTAATTTCCCTTGCCGACACAGCTGTGTAATGCTGCTAATTATATGCTAGAGTGGAATTACTTGGCTGTGCAGTGAGGCTGTGCCTGTTTGCCAGTCTGTTAAAGTTTCTCATGTGACAAAGTCCATCTGTATCGGCCGTGGCTTCTTTTATCATGAACTGTAGTAACACATTGTTTTTATATTAGTTAGGTTTGCTGCTGAGACTTGAAATGAATCCTATTTTTTTGTTCCTCCTTTGCCCTGCTAACAAAGAAAAGAGGACAACCTACAGAATTTTCCTTACCCCCAAATAATGCCCAGGTAGTCCAAACTGACCCCTAGAATAGGCACAAGGAATTATTTTTGCAAAGAGACAGTTTGTTCAAATTGCTGATTGTTTTAAAAGATGCAAGCACCTTTCCTAATGTCCTTTACCCTTAAACGTTTATGTGCCGAAGTAGTCTTCATGTAACGTATAAAAAGCTCAACCTCTGTATGTAAACATTTTGTCTGATGCACTTGATCCTTAGGAAAAAAATGCTCCTGCTGTTTTGCTTTTTTGCAAACTGCTTTAAATCAAGATTAAATTCTATTATTCACAGTGGCATAGCAAGGTTTTGGGACGCTTGGGGCCAAGGTTGTTTTTTGCGTTCCTCCGGCCCTCCCCAATTCCATCCCATCTACCCAGCAATCCTGCGGGCGTGGGGTGGCGGGCATGTGTGTGTGTGTGTGTGTGTGTGTGTGTGTGTGTGCACATGTGTGTGTGTGTGCACATGTGTGTGCACGTGTGCGTGTGTGCACGCTTTACCTTTCCCGCATGTGGCAAGGAAGAGTTGGAGGAGGAGGAGGAGGAGGAGGAAGGCGCCGCAGCCACCACTCTTGTATGCCTGCCTGCCTGCAGCTGACTCGAAGATGGGGGGTGGGGGCGGTAGGTGATTTGGAACCCCCTAATTGCTGCACCTGGGGCACCCTGCCCCCTTGCCCTCCCCATGCCATGCCCCTCATTATTCATGGTGCCTTTTCCACCTCTCAGTACAGCAGGACATCCGTATCCACTGATTCATTATCCACTGATTCAGTTATCCACAATTGGCAGAGGAGAAATAAATAAATAATTCAGCAGCTGCAAAGCAAACTACTGTCACAAAGAGCAGCTGTAAAACAAGCTAGTTTTGCAAAACAGCAGCTGTAAAGCAAGTTAATATCACAAAATCTGGAACTTGAGTCATGGCTACTGGACTTCTTTTTTGAGAGATAGAAACATTTCGCTGTTCATCCAAACAGCTTCATCGGTCTGAATACAGCTAGTGCAAATCCTCCATCTTCTAGACAGCTGCGCTAGCTGTATTTGCACTAGCTGTATTCAGACCGATGAAGCTGTTTGGATGAACAGCGAAATGTTTCTATCTCTCAAAAAAGAAGTCCAGTAGCCATGACTCAACTTCCAGATAAACTCACCTGGATGACTGAGAATCTTCACAGAAATATCACAAAACAGCAGTTTTGGGGAACATTTTGGTGTTCTCTTTTATTCACAGTTTTAATTATCCACGGGAAGGTTTGGAACCAATCCCCAGTGGATACTGGGGTCCTACTGTAATCATAATCATTTTATAACTGTAGAGCTGGAGTCCTTGGTCTGTCTGACCCTATGGATCATCATGTGCAGCCCCTGTCAAGGGGCGACAGTCGGGAATCAAACTCCCAACCTCTGGCTCCACAACCAGATACTTAACTCACCAAGCTATCCAACAGTTCCTCACTGTGTAACCGTGTTCATAACTGATGCTCTCAGTCCTGTTTCAAATTCAGCGCAAGTAGGGTCTATCAGTTGGGGCCCATTTTGCCTTTGGAGCTCCTCCCTGAGTCGATAGGAGGGTTTCTGTCTATGATAGCATTTGAGGTCCTTTGTGGTGGCACACCTGCCCTCTATGGCTGCAGCAACATCAACAACATAAAACCCCCAAAAATTTCAGGCTGCTCTTGGCAAATGAGCTGCAAGGATAGGATCTATGGTACCTTAGCACAGAAGGAATCTGTCCTGGTTTTGAAAAAAAAATATTTGTAGGGAAATCATTCCTATTGGTGCTGGGAAGGGGTTAATTGTTGGGCTTGCCTGTCAGCTCACCAAAACAGAGAGGGAGATGGGTGAGGATGCTTCAGTCTTGTGAAAATGGCTTTCTGCTTTGAGGCAGTAACAGCGATATTTCATGTCTTGTTTGGTGTCTCTTTCTTTTAAATGTCAGTCTCTGCAGCCAGCCTTATCTCCTATAGCACATTTCAATTAGGTATTCCAAATCACACTCTTTTCTTCTAGGACAAATATGCCCGAGGTGATATTTACTCTTACAGCAGCATTTTAAATACTGTGGCATTTTTAAAGAAATAAACAAAATAAACACACAGTGGGTAGTAATTCTCTACAGAAGAAAAATTAATACATTGATGCCCAAGGGAGAGAAGACGTCAAGGTCCTGCACTGGGAAAATTGAATTATTTTAATGAACCACTTCTTCTAGCTCAATTGGAAGGACAATCTTACTCAGAAAAGAGTTCCCAGATCTTCATGTGACTACCTCTGGCCATAGAACATCTGTATTGACTGGGGTAGCAATGGGCTGGACATCAACTTTGTCAGCAATTGAAACAACCAGACAGAAATGACAGAATGACAGTTTTTCTAATTCGAACTAAGGACGTGGGTTGCTGTTATGATTACAGGATTACATATATCTTGAAATCTGCATGGCTGTGAACAGCAGTTCACAAGAAAGTTGACCATTGACCATTGGCTGTGTTGACTATGATTTGAGCTCCAATCAAACAAACAAATTTTTCCCATTTCATCATTGATCTGAATGAGATTTCTCAATATAGGATGCTTAGTGCTGTCATCTAGCCTACCCCTGGGCAACTTCCTATTACACCCACATAAAAGAAAGTAATCAGCAGCTGCACATTTGTAGATAAAACATTTTATCTGCTTTGAGCTTTCTCTGATTATGTCAATGAGAGGAAATATACAGTAGTTACTTTCATAGAAATAGGTAGCAGATACTTTAAATGGATATTTCTCCATAGGACCATATAGGCAAATACTGAACCTTTTTTCTTTTTCATTTTGGCTATACTTGCATACTTATAGTTGGCTGATAATGTGGTCTTGTCCATTGTTTTTCTCCTAGCAGCATGAACATTTGTATGTGCTATTCAAGCTTCCAAGGTCACTACTACTAAGGTATCCTTCAAATCATCATATGTTTTAGACTCTGCCATGATTTAGGAGTGCTGGACTTTTGTCACTGTCCTTGGTCTGTCTGATTCGGCAGTGGAATATGCTGCCACAGAGGGTGGTGAAGTCTCCTTCTTTGGAGGTTTTTAATCAGCGGCTAGATGGTCATCTGTCGGGAGCACTGTGATCAGGGTTCCTGCATGGCAGGAGGTTGGACTGGATGGCCCTTGAGGTCTCTTTCAACTCTATGAATCTATGATTCTATGATTCAGGTGTTTCCAAATACGGTTTCATGGGTGGTTTTACACACACACACACACACACACACACACACACACACACACACACACACACACACACACACACACACACACACACACACACACGTTTCATGGCAGTGGCTATTTTTAAAAGGTGTTAGTAGAATCACTTCTACTAAGTGGTACCAAGTAGCGAGCTAGGCAGCTGGACTTTTGTGATCTTATGGGCCCATAGTGGCATGAAGAAGAGTTAGGGCCAAAGTGGAAGATGTTTATCCTATTATCTACCACAACATGTGGTGGCCTCTGATATAGAGAACTCTTGTTCACCCACATAGTGTACCTGTGTCATCTCTACCTGCGGACACATGGTCAATCCTATATATATGCGAACAGGGTAAAATCAAGTGAAAGGATGAGTGTCACTGGAGACCGAGATAATCCACACTATCATATTTCCAGTCACCATGTATGGGTGTGAAGTCTGGAGTGTTAAGAAAGTATTTTTTTGAAATGTGGTGCTGGAGGAGAGCTTTGTGGATACCTTGGACTGACAGAAATATAAACAAATAGGTCCAAGATCAAATCAAACCTGATCTATATCTAAAGGTAAATATTCTGAAGCTGAGGCTTTCCTACTTTTGGGTACATCTTGAGAAAGTAGGATTAAGACAATAATGCTGAGAAAAGGTGAGAGGCGGCAGGAAAAGAGGAACACCAAATATGAGATATACTGACTCCCTGAGGAAGCCACAGGCCTGAGTCCACAGTTGCTGAGCAAGGCTTTTGAGGGCAGGACATTTTGGCTATTCCTCATTCATGGGGTTGCCATAAGTTGAGGGATACTTAATAAAAACACATAATAAAAACAAGGATAAATACCCTGATTAATTTTGTGTGTGTGTGTGTGTGTGTGTGTGTGTGTGTGCGCGCGCGCGCGCGTGTACACTCACACACACACACACACACACACACACACACACACACACACACACACACACACACACACAGAGAGAGAGACAGTGGTAATTCATTCTCCGAGGTTAGTTGTTATCCAAAACACGCCGTTATCCGAAACACAGTTTCCCATAGGAATGAATGGGAAACCATTTATTCCATTCTGGAGCCTAGGAAAAAGGCACAGACACCTGTTTTTTTGCTCAAAACTCTTTAAAAAGTGCACTTTAAAGGTACAGTTGCAATGTCACCTGGGATAACTTTTTTACTGATGCATGCTGGAAATTCATTATCTGATGCAGTCCATAGGGAAAATTCATTATCCGAGACAGCCCATAGGAAGATTCGTTAGCCAAGGCAGCCCATAGAGAAAAATTGTTCTCCAAGGCAGACCTATACCTAGGAATTGCGATTCGTTATCCGAGGCAGCCCTATACCCGGAAATTTGCAGTTGTTATCTGAATTATTCGTTATCCGGGGCAGTTGTTATCCGAGGTACCACTATATAGATAGATAGATAGATAGATAGATAGATAGATATAGATAGATAGATAGATAGATAGATAGATAGATATAGATATAGATATAGATATAGATATAGATATAGATATAGATATAGATATAGATATAGATATAGATATAGGCATGTATAGAAAAAAATCTTATGGTTGATCTCTCAAATCTCTCAAATAAAACAAAAAATATGTGGGCATAGAGTGCTTTGTTATGCTTTGAACCAATGTTTAAGTGTGTCACCACCGTTGGATGCTACGGTCTTCCTTCTCTGGCATTGTGCCAGTCTGGACAAGAGGTCAGGCTGCCCTTCCCTGCCTCCTCAGGCAGCTGACCACTCCAACAAGGAGGCTGGACAGGGATTCTAATTTATTAATGTATTTTCTTACTTATGTTGTATATTGACTTGCTTGTTTGTTCATTTGCCCTTTTTTCATTTATCACCTTGGATTTATTAATATTTTTATGATACATTTTTGTTTATTTTCTACATTAAATTACATAAAACAAATATATTGCTTCTCTCCTGTTGTGTTACCAGTTCAATCACAGTTTTTCCTAACACTTGAGCCCAGTATAATTCATGTCTCCTTTCCCAGCTTAAATAAGCATACTTTCATACATAGTTTCCTTATTATTTCATCCATATTCTATTTTTATTGCAAAGAATATAGCCTTAAACTCCTGGGTGTGCACATTTAAAAGTTGCATAAACCCTGGCAGGTAGACAATACTCTGGTCTCAAGACACTTGATTTAACCTCACTCACTCTGTCTGATGAAGAGCACACCTTGATAAAATATGATGATTTTTATTTAAAAAATATACACATAGGAAAAGATCAAATCATTTAAAATTGTAGTGAAAAATGCATAAACAAAAATGAAATAATAAAACATAATTTGTTAGCGTAGTCCATGCAAAGCAATTCAATAAAATAATAAAAGGCTAACTAAGTAACTCTACTATTATGGACTACAAGACACATTTTTGCTGCAAGACTAAAAAGTGTCTATAAATGAAGCCATTTGCAAAAACTCCACATTTCTCTCTATTCCTCCTAGCTACAACTTTGGACAACAGGGTCTGAATCCCTGCTCAGCCATGGACACTCACTGGGAGAGTGGAGCTGATAAAACTACTCCTTAAATATTTCACTGATCTTGAAAGCCCTGTTTGGGTCACTGTAAGACGGTTCTGACTTGATGACACAGAACATGCACACATGTTCAAACTGCATGGGGCAAAAAGGGGGACAACCAATGGCAAAGATACCCCTAGGCTTTGAGCCAGTTGGGAGTAGGTGGAGGAGGGATATAATCCACTCTCGCTCTGTGCTTCTAGATCTTTTAATCAAGGTAAGCACATCCAATCTTGCCTGATTTCAGAAGCTAAGCAGGGTTGGGCCTGGTTAGTACTTGGATGGGAGACCACCAGGGAATACCAGTATTCCTGCCAAGAAAACTCCATGTACATGGGGTCACGAAGAGTCGGTCAAGACTGCAATGACACCACACACACACACACACACACACACACACACACACACACACACACACACACACACACATTTGATGTGTCAGCGTTAGGTTGTCTGTGTCACCTGGTCTTTCTGATTAGTAAAAGGGCCACCCTAATCACATGTGTGTGAACTGGCTGTTTGATTGGCACAGTGACCAGCCATACAGTATTCAGAAATTAGAAAAAGAATTGGGAGAAAGAAAGCCAACACTATCTAGATCTTTCCTTTTTTTAAATTCAGTTTGAGACTGCAGCAAAGGACACTCCTGCCATCTACTGGATTGAATATATCAAACCTGAATGGAGGATGTTAGGAATATTGTGTATTTTAAAAATATTGACTAAGGAAAGAATCCTTTCCCATGTCTCCTCCCACAGACCAAAAGGTTGGGAGGTATGGAGATAAAAACTTTTATGTCTCCCATGGCTCTTCTCTCTAACACAAAATGAATTAATTTGAGCTTACATAGAAGGTTTAAAAACAATACAAACATTGGCACTTCACTTCTAATAAATACTGTAGTGCTACTTTATTTCCAAAGCAATATAGTTATTATGAATATCCAGTCAAAACCCGTGATAACAGAGAGAAAAAGAATTTCTGAGTTTTGCAAACATTGCCTGTTTGAGATCAACAGGTAATAACATGTTTCTGTAAAAAAAGGAATTCGAATACAAAAAGTGTTTTCTTGATTACGAGAAGCTGACATGCCATTTAGGTGTTCTTCCAAGGTGTAGGATGTAGGAACATTCTGAATTTATGTCTTGTTGAAGCAAAGTGCTTGCAATAAGAGGTCCACTTTGTCCTGGCTGAAAAAGGGAAATACATGATAAAAGAATAAAGACAAACCGGAATATAGATCTGTGCAAAATGTGTGTGTGTGTGTGTGTGTGTGTGTGTGTGTGTGTGTGTGTGTGTGTGTGTGTGTATGCTAGTTTATATGTGCAGATGCAAATGTAAAAATAATTTCTATAATTTAATGGCAATTGTCTTATTATTTAATAATATAAAGAAAATTTGCTGTAATTTAATGGAAGCACTATAATAGAAAAGGCTGTTAAAGGAGAGCCCTACATGCCTGTCGAGTCTGCCATCCAAGGTCTTAGTGGTGATATAAAACATTTTGCTTTTAGAAATGGACTCAGACTTGACAGTGTTTTCAGTAGAAAGCATCTTCAAAAGGAGGACATTCCGTTCACAATGTTTAAATGGAGGACTGCCCTTTGTAAAGTAGGACACTTGGCTACCTTAACTTCTAGGACTGACATACTGCTAGTAGTGCCTTCCATCCATTCCCTTCCTGTACTTTCTGTCTTCACTCCTATTTAGAGGAGTAAGAATAGAGGACTAAGGAATTGGCATTAAGGTTTGCACCAATTCATATGCAAGGCACACGTGCTGTGTGTTCCTTTCCTTCACTTAACCAGCCAATGGCTCACTCCCCAGCCAGAGAACATTCCTCTCCACCTCCTTTTTGGCAAGAGCACAGGCTTGTCTATCCTCCCTTCTTATCTAAGTGAGCCTTCAGCCAAAGAGGTGGGGCACGTCAGAGGCGTAACTTGGGTTTAGAGTGCCTGGCGCCATAGTCAGTTTTTTTGCCCCCTACTGCCCCCCCAACTGCATCTCATCCACCCAGCAAGGGGTGCCCTAACTTGGGGGAACGACGGGGGAGGGGGGGAAGAGTCCATCTTTCTCACACCCTCTTTGGGGGTCTCCCTCCCGGACAAGGCTCACCAGTGCAAACCACAGAGCGTGTGGGCATCGGGGGCAAGGAACGAGTCCCACCTCAAGGGGGAGGCAATGGAAGAGCCTTCCACAGCTTAGACATTGGGGGCATTGGGGGAGGCTCATTTTCATGCCAATAACTGAGGCAAGCCCTTTGCGGCAGTGAGAGGCAAGTGGTGCACCCCGAGGCACTGGCCAGCCAACTCTCTTGGCATGATGGTGGCGCTTTCGGACCACAAAGGATGTACTTGCCCAGTGACAACTGGCCCAGGCATGGCTGCTTGCCTGCCTGCCACTGTGTCCTTGCTGGTGCGGCTTCCTGGTAGCCCAGCCCAGCCTCACCTGGGTTCTGCCTCCCTCCCGCTGGCTCTGCTGAGCACAACTGTATGCCCCCTGACAACCACCCAGGAATTGCTTCACTCGGGCAGGAGCACCACCACTCCAAGTGCCACCAGGGGAGCCTCCACTGGCAGAAGGGCGCACAGCTTCCCTGATGGCGAATGTGCACAGCCCAGCTTTGTGCACTACCGCCATTAGCGGCAGCGGGAGGTGCAACCTCCTCAAGCGCCCTCAGACCTCTGCACCCCAGGGATTTTGCCCCCCTGTCCTCTCCAGGCTACGCTCCTGGGGCAGGGAAGCCTGTGCTCCTGCCAGAGACTGGCTGAACAGCTGCTGAAGATGAAGAGGAGAGGAATACATGCTGGGTGGTGAGTGGGGGACTCTGCCAGGGAGGCAGAGGCAGGGTATGTCTGCCACCTGTGGAGCCCGGCAGAAGAACCACACCACAAAATGAAGTTCGTATCTATCTCTACTCCAGTTTTGCCCAAATCATTGAGGAGTGTTATTCTTTTGGTCTTTCATTTTCTTCCACCCCGCCTATTTCCCAAAAAGAATTCAAGGCAGCTCCTTTCCACTGAAAGATTCACAAAGGCCTCATCCTACTCATTTTTCTTCCACTCTCGGCTGCCATTGCTTCATTTGACTTCAGTTGACAGTAATAGAGCCTGCCCTTTCATCTACCACAGGGCAAAATGTAGTCTCTCAGATGCCATTGGTCTCAAATGCCCAGCATATCTTCACCTCTAGGTCTGATGGGAGCTAAAGGCAGACAGCCTCTAGAGGGCCACCTTTTCCCATCCCTATTCTTCTAAAAGCAGAAAAAGAACCAGGCAGAAGTGGTCAGAGTTAAGGGTTGAAGACTAAGGGTAAGAGTTGTACTATTAGATTTCAAGTTATGTTTGCCCTTTTAAAATGGGCACTTTGAAATAATATTTGTGGATGTAGTTCTACCTGTCACCATATTTTGTGCCGACGAGGTTTTGTGTCCAGGACTTAGAGAATAAAGGTCAGTTGCTCGGCATACCTGCTCTTTCACTGTGACTCATGCTTTTAACTCTAGGGAGAATTAGCTTGATAGACAGCATTTTATCAGGTAGCTGTCCTACAAAGAGTGACACAGCTGGTAGAAATGAAGAGTTGTCATAGAACAGCATTACAAAAACCCACCTTGTATTCTCAGCAAGAAAGTGATCCTAAGATCATTCAGGGGACAAATATGTGACGAATGGGTTTGTGAATGCTGGTCCACCAAGTTGACAGCCTCATGCTGAAAAGTATTTGTGATGGCAGTGGGCCACTTTTTGGCAAGTGGATTATAAATTAGAATTAGAAAGTCAACAAGCATGGTGGAGTCAGTGCAGCAAGGGAACCCCATTGGCTTTACCCTGCCCACTAGGTTATCAAGGCAAAGGATGCAGACCCTGGGATAGCACTATAAGGCTAACCAGTCTCTAATTTCCTGGGTTCCCCCTCGTTCCTTTTTTTAAAAAAAATGTTGTGACATCTGCTATCCTACAATCCTCTGGCACTGTGGCTGTTTTAAGAGACAAGTTGCATATTACCATTAAAAGATCCACAATTTCATTTCTCAGTTCCTTAATAACCCTTGGGTGCCATCTGGGCCCGGTGACTTATTGATCTTCAATTTATCAATTAAACCTAAAATATCTTCTCTTTTAACCTGTATTTTAAACTGCAGGAAAAGAGATTTTCAAACTACAGGAAAAGAGATTCAATTTAAACCTTAGGAAGAATTTCATGACAGAGCTGTTCGGCAATGGAATATGCTCCCATGGTGGGTCGTGGAGTCTCCTTCTTGGGAGGTTTTTAAGCAGAGGCTGGATGGCCATCTGTCGAGAGTCCTGTGATGGGGGTTCCTGCATGGCAGGGGGTTGGACTAGATGGCCCTTGGGGTCTCTTCCAACTCTATGATTCTGTGATTCTATATGATTCTCACTGTATTTGATTTAATTCTTTAGTCAAGAGGGGCCGTCCGGGCAGCAGAATCTGCCTGAGTTTTTCTGTCATGAAGACAGATGCAAATAACTCATTTAATTTCTCTGCAATTTCCAAGTCCCCCTTTACCTCCTGTTTTCCTCCCTCACCCTTAGAGAGCCAACTGGTTCTCTAGCAGGTTTTCTATTTCTAACATATTTAAAGAAGCTTTTATTATTTCCCTTTATATTGCTAGCCATGCATTCCTTGAAGTCTTTCTTTGCCTCTGGTATCATCTTATTACATTTCTTTTGCCAGAGTTTGTGTTCCTTTTTATTTTCCTCATTTGGGGAGAATTTCCATTTTCGGAAAGACCTCTCCTTGTGCTTAAGAGTCTCTCTAATGCCACTCCATTTTAACGAGTGCAGTATTCTGGGTCTCAAATATTTAACTTTTACTATCTTTCTATCTAGTAAAAATCTTTTCTTCCTTAGTTGTTGAAATCTTGCACACCGTCAGGCCTCTAAAGCAGTTCCACTCCAAATGCTAGCACCCAAGAAACTTACCAGCACTCACTTCCTCCTGTTTGTTTGGCTCTCTCAGCAGCAGCTCTACTTGGGGTCACACCCAGGCTCAAGATGGCTGATGCTAACCTTGCTGAAGAGAAATAGTTAGTCTAGTAAATACAGCTACTCCCTCAGACTCCATTTTAACAAGTACAGTGTTCTGGGCCTCAAAAATTTGTACTTTTTCTACCTTTGTATCTAGTAAGAGTATTTTCTTCCTTTGTTATTAATATTAAATTGGCATGCAGGCCTCTAATGCAGCTCTACTCCAACTGCAAACATCCCAGAAACTTATCAGCACTCACTTCCTTCTGTTTCTTTGTTTGTCCTCAGCAGCAGCTCTGTCTGGGATCACACCCAGAATCCAAATCAGGTCAAGCATTCACCCAAGCATATGTTCTATAGTGCATGCTACCGCACTACATTCTGGGGAGAAGCCTTCGCTTCTTTCCAGAAATCTTGGTTGTACCAAGTTCACTGGTTTCCTACTACAGTGGACCCTTGTATAACAAACAGTTTGTATAACATAAAATTTGTACAACATAAAAAATTCTGGAGATAGGGGAAATTTGCTTAACAGAATCGTCTATGGGGCGAATCCGTACAACGTAAAAATGGGATCACTCTGTTTTCAATGCATTCCTATGGGAAATTTGTATAAAGGAAAATTTGCTTAACATAATTTCATTTGGAATGAATTAATTCCTTTATACAAGGTACCACTGTATTTTAAACTTTTGAGTAAAGATGACGTGAATCATTGGTTTGGAAGGTTGTTGTTATCTGTTTCCCTGCAGAACAGCTGATCTACAGTTCGGCACCCTACCCCCTCAGGTAGGTGCCCATTCAGCAGTAGTACCTAGAAGAGTCAGGACAGGGTGGATAAGGACTACTAGAGATGGGCACGACCAGGAAAAATTACGTTTCGAGTTGCCGTGTGTCGGAGCCGGCCCGTTTCGGCTCGTTTCCGTTTGTCGCGAAATTTTTCAAAATTTTGTCGTTTCGTTTGTCGTCTGTCATTTGTACAGTGGTTTAGGGGGAGGGGTGGGCCCTGGGAGGCACCTCTGTGGGTCCCTCTGAGTTGACCCAGAAGGGAAGGGAAGCGTAACGCGTAGCTGCTGCGTACCAATTATGTTGGGTTGTTAGTGTGACAGGAAACCTCATCGGCACTTCGCTGTCTCACTAAGAACATTATGTTAGCCAAATTAGCCAGGGTTGGGGGTTAGTGTGTCAGAGGCACCTCGTCGGGGCTTCTCTGACTCACTAAGAAGGAAAGCATCCTGGCGTACTGGCGTACAGGTTACGCTTAGGGAGGAAGTGGGTCTGGAGTTGGAGGCACCTTTTGATGCACCACTCTGACCCACTAAGAAGGGAAGTGTACTTCCGTACACTTGCGTACTTGCGTACGAATCTGGCTTAGTGTTGGGGTTAGGGTAAGGGTTAGGCTTAGGGTAACGGTTAAGGTTAGGGTGGGTTAGTGGGCTGCACCTCTGGGTGCCTCTGACCCACTAAGAAGACAGTGTACTGGCGTATGGATTAGGGTTAGGGTTAGGGTTTGGGTTAGGGTTAGGCCTAGGGTTATAGTGGGCTTTTTATGCCCGACTGGCACATCCCAGAAGTCTCAGTCAAAACCTGGCCAAGTGGCCATGCGATTGGTGGAATGGCTCCAAAAATTTGCATGGTCCCATCCCATGGCCAGCCCATCATTGCGCAGGTGTAAAAAAATAAAAATAAAATAAAATAAAATAAAATCAATGGGATTGGAGACAGACGTTTATTGCAAGAAAAACCCACTGCTGCTACTGTAAAAAATCAGGCAGTTAAAATACCTAATTTTTGCATGTTTCTGTGTGGTGCTTTGGTGGGTTTTTGGACCACGATTTCAAAAAAAATATTGCGGTCACCATTTTGGATCCCCCCGCACCGCATGGCATGGTGAGATGACGAGGATGCCCCCCACCAGAGCAGCCCAGGACAGGAGAGGGGGGAGGCCGGGGACCCCCCCCCCCGAAACCACCCTTCTGGTAGGTGCCCTCACTCAGGCAGGCATATTTTCGCCTGCTTTTTTGGCTGGGAATCGGGTTTTTTTAAAAACTTTTTTCTGTGCCGCTTGGCATCGCGCGATCCCCGCGATGCCATGAACGACAACGACAAATCAGACCCAATTTTTCTTTTATCGGTTCGAGTTCAAGTTCTGACGGCTTAATTGTCATTACCGTTTCCGTTGCGTAATGGAAATGAGGAACGGAAACGGAAACGAGAATTTCGCCAAGTCGTGCCCATGTCTAAGGACTACTCTAAACAGTACTTCCAGTCCCATTCCAAAAAGGCATTCCAGAAGGATACAGTGGTTGATGGTACTGAACATTGCTCAGAGGTCCAGCAGAATCAACAGGGACACACATACATAGACCCTGTACAGTTCTTAATGGAGGTCATCCACCAATCTGCTCATGCACAGAGGAGAACTCCTGGACCTAATCCAGCATTTATGTGATTGGGATTCATAGCCAGTTTAAGACCCAAACACTCAAAATGTTGGCTCTTGAGAGATGAATCATCTATTTCTCCCAGTTTGATGTCTTTTACTCTCAAATTCTTTCCATTTCAGATCTGGATAAAATTTTGGAAAATTCTTACGTCAATAAATTGAAATGAAATTATCACACATCTATATTGGCCATCTGTGTGAAAATGGGAATTGCAGAAAATGGGAATTCCCAGCTGTAGCATGCACTATAGAACGTATGCCTGGGTGAATGCCTTGTCGTGGCTTTTATTCTAATTTTCTAGGCTTGAGAAAAGCAAACACCACAGCCAATACAAAAGGAGGCTGTATTAAAGGCCTGACTCTGTGATATGTCCAGGTTCACACATCCTTTGTTTTCTTTGTAAGTGCCTGAAACAGGTGCCGAGTCCCTTTGTCAGAGTGCACACTGGTGGACCATCTTGTTTGTTGGTGGATTCTCCTCATGAACCTACAAGGGGGTAGTAGCTGTTAGCGGCACTTCAGTGGAACTGCCATTCTGATTTCCCGAATGCTACTGATGTACTGTTGCTCTAGAACAGTGATGGCAAACCTTTTAGAGACCAAGTACCCAAACTGTGATTCAAAACCCACTAATTATTCGCAATGTGCCAATACAGCAATTTAACCTGAATACAGGTGGCTGTGAAGGGGCAATATCAGTTGCCCACAGAAAGGGCTCCGAGTGCCACCTTTGGCACCTGTGCCATAGGCTCTCCAACAGTGCCCTAGAACATTGTAGGAAATCAAAATGGCCACTTTCGGTTCCAGCTCCTTGGAGCAGAAATAGGTTTAAATGGCCCCCAGAGTCAGTGACACTGAAAAGCCTGAAAGGAGGTGACGGGGCCCTAGAAGGGGCCCAAGGATGCCTCGGGGACACGCCTGATCTGGCAGGCTTGTTACAGTTTCCTATTCCCTATTGTTACTTCTAGGACCCAATCTGAGGGTTGACTACTGGTGGTTCAAGCTAACCGTGTTCACATATGTGGCTTCTTGCATAAATTCCCTCAGCTCTGCATAGGCAAAGCCGACTGTTACATTCAGGGTGCCATTATTTATTCTCTGACATGAATGATTCTGAAAAGCAGAAATCCAGCAAGAATAGAACAGCATCTATTCCTTTCTCTTCTCAAAGATCACGCCTGATTTCCACCCTCATCCCTCTGCTTCATTTTGCTTTGTAAACTGGGTATCTGAACAGGCGACAGCAATAAAACAAAACCGCTCCTTGCTTGCATAGATCCTTGTTGCTTTTTTAAGACTCTTTGTTTAAGTGTCAGTCCTGGTTTGTAAAACATGAAGAGAGTTGGGGGGGAGTAATTACACTTCACATCTAGTGTTTCTCCTGACATGGAGCTACACTCCTTAAATTCCAGCAATGCTAATTTTCTTTTTGTTTTCAACTTGAAAGAATATTTGGCTAAACCCATCATAAATCCATTCGTTCAGTTCCCTCCTCTTGAACTCTGTTGCTGCCAGATGAACTTTCTGGTCATTTTTCCTAATGTTACCACACTAACAATGATGTTGCATTTCACAGGATGGGAGGGGACAGGGCATTCACATGCCTTAATAGGAGGGTTATTGGGGCATTGATCAAGCTGTAGGTGTTGGAGTTCATGACTTTTCAGGTTTAGTTATAAGGTGAAGACAGCTGATCCCTGAGCCAGGACTCACTCCATTGTTCCAGGAAGGGGACTATGGCGTGGGAGCCTTTCTTCAAAGTATGATTTTTGTGGACGTTCAGTGCAGTGCACACACTCCTGACTTTTGCCAACGTGTCATATCTGGAAGGAAGTGACCTTCCATCTCCTCTGACCTTTGCTCCAGATGAATGGGGCTACAAATCCCATCGATCCTTGGTCCTGCTGCCTGTGAATGGTTGGCATTCAGTACTGTTTGGCACAACCCTCATTGCCTTTTACACTTTAAAGAAGGGACTATTTTTTGGGAAAAAGGAAACCAGGATATAGGGACTTGATTTGTCTTAAGAAAGAATCACTTTTTCTGGAGGTTCCTCAGTTTTTACTTTTAAAAATTTGGACATGCTGGTAATACAGGAGGGTCCAAGGGCTGCAACAATATATCGCCAGTAGTCCACAAAATTGCCAGTACTGGCCAGAGGTGGCCCTGCTGTCTTGAGATCCTTAGGATGATATCACTTGAAGATGCTGCTTCCTGCTTGGAAAAATGCAGTGCAGGGAAGAGGGCAAGCATGAATTCTCAGCGAGACACCATGGGCTTCCTTTGGTGCCAGTGGCACAAAGATAGGTCCTGATTTTTACTGGCTTACCCTTCTCCTGCTTTATGCCATTCGAGGTCTTACTGGAGGTCTTTCTGGATCACACAGCTGAGATATTCCATATACTGTAGGCTGTTTACATTCGCTGATGTAGGATAGTTGCTTCTTGGCCTTTTGGCTAATGTCACGTGTGTGTGTGTGTATAGATGCAAATACTGCAATGGAGAGGGAGAAATTGAGATGAATAAGCTAAAACAGAACTCCATTTAGGAGGGTGATTTTTCAAATCAAATCCTGCATTGCCTGGAGTTATCGTGATGTGATTGCTTTTTGCATTGCAATTAACCCAGACAGATACTACTTTGAAGCTATAAGTAAATCGGGAACCAAAGCAAATGTACCTCTGTTGACCTGACATTCACGATTGGGGGTGGCGGTGGGACTGAGGGAAAGCATGCAATAAATGTCACTGCCAAAGCAATATTCATGAAGTAAAAATATCAATTTTCACTTTAGGTTGAAGAGATTTTGACATATATTAGGCTTGTACAGGCTTTTATCATAATTAATATGTTAAATAATACCACTGTCCTTCCATGGAAATAAAGGTGGGGAGGGAGTGCTTGGAAAATGTGAAGCTCAGGCTGCACTCGACTTGGAGGGGAAAAGAGGAAAGGATGGAGAACAGAGTTCTCTCATCTTGCTGCTTTTTCTAGCATGCCTCTGCTGATGTCTGGCAGAGGTGGGGATAGGGCCAGCTTCAGTATCTCATTCCCAAATCTCAAGAGAATTGACACGGAGCCCTGGATCTTATAACACAGAAAAATGATGCTCAAAACCTTTTGAGGTTTTGCACCAGACAGCTTTTCCTTCCATCTTGCTTCCCCTGGGCTTAGTCAGGGCAGAACTTGTGCCAAGACATATCATGGCTTGATATATTTTGGGAAACGGTAGACCCCAAAATAAAATAAAATGAAATGAAATCATCCAAGCTGTTTTTCCATACATGTTGTAGTGGGGCATTTGGTTAGCCTTGACACCGTACAATTATATAATTTTCCAGGGAGATGTTTCATTCCTATTTACACAAGGTATGCCTGAAAAACAGTGCACAACTGGAGTTTACTCGGCAATAGAAATAAGTTGGTTTTGAAGAAAACAGGCTCATGATAGTCAGCCTGAACTGAGATGTTGAGATCTAGATACTATTTCCTACTAAGTCAGGAAAAACAATAGGATGATCTTGGGCCAGCTATTCTCTCTCAGTCTAACCTCAGGGTCATGGGGTTGCTGTATGGATCAAGGCGGACAAGAGGAGAGCCATGCATTCCACCTTCAACTCACTGGGTAAACACCTGTTGCATAAGTTTGCCCTGCCATAACTTACACTAGGTTCCGAGGTTCACTTTTGCCCTGGAAAATCCTTTGGGGGCCTTAGGGAAAGCTGTTTATGACAGTGGTTCTCTACCTGTGGGTCCTCAGATGTGCCTGGACTGCAACTCCCAGAAGTCTTCATCACTAGCTGAGCTGGCCAAGATTTCTGGGGATTGCAGTCTAGGAACATCTGAAGACCCACAGGTTGAGATCCACTGGTTTATGGCTAAAAGGTACAACTGGATTGCCACTAGTGCAATGGTTCTCAACCTTCCTGATGCCATGACCTTTTAATACAGTTCCTCATGTTGTGGTGACTCCTTGCCCTGCTTGGTAGAGACCACAAGCCCCCTTTGGTAGGCCACTGCCGCAGGCCATAGAGAACTTCCCTCTACAGGCACCCTCAGCCAATCGCAGACTCTGGTGCCATTGACCGACATCCCCTCCAACCTATCAAGCTGTAACTCACTCTCCCCCCTCTCCAGACCCAAGCTGTTAATGGCTTTTTCTTCACTGGCTCATGGCGACCCCTGTGAAATGGTCCTTTGACCCCCAGGCTGGGAATCACTGCACTAGTGGTTTCTACTAGGGCAGGCATGTCCAAACTTTGGCCCTCCAGATGTTTGGGACTGCAACCCCCACAGTCCTTTGCCATTGGCAATCTAAGCTTAGAATTCTGGGAATTGTGGTCCAAAACATCAGGAGGGTCGAAATTTGGACATGCCTGTACTAGGGTTAACGTAGGTTTAACACATTGTCTGTATAGTGTGAGCTAGACAATGCAATCGGTTTTCCCCTGTTATTTCTGATGATAGCCAGGCAGATTTGTACTTCTGTGATTTTCTGGATTATAACTCCCAGGATTCCCCAAACCTAAAAGGGAGAGGTATGAAGGAATTTGGTTGCTTGGATCAGAATCCAGGAAGCCACCTTATGCTGAATCAGACTGTATCACTGACTGATAATGGCTTTGAAGGGTTTTGAGTGGGAGCCCTTCTAGCTCTAGTTGAAGATGCTGAAGAGATTCAGCCCACGAAAAGAGATTCCATTTGAACATTAGGAAGAACTTCATGACAGTTAGAGCTGTTCGGCAGTGGAATATGCTGCCACAAAGGGTGGTGGAGTCTCTTTCCTTGGAGGTTTTTAAGCAGAGGCTGGATGGCCATCTGTCGGAAATATTGTGATATGGTTCCTGCATGGCAGGGGGTTGGACTAGACGGCCCTTGAGGTCTCTTCCAATGCTATGATTCTATGATTCTATGTAAAGCCTGAGTTGAACTATTGAGTGATGACTAAATGGCCTTCAAGATCTCCTCTGACTTTTTCATTCTACTGTATACCAACGGCATCTACTGCCAGTGCATGCTTTTAAGTCTCATGATAGCTTCAACTGGGTGACTATCGTGTGATCATGGTAGTAAACAGTTGTCCTTTGGAGTTAGATCTGCCATGCTCCTGGTGACAGCACAGAACGTCATCTCTTGCTGACATTGTCTAAATCAGGGGTGCCCAAACTTTTTGTAAGGAGGGCCAGATTTGGTGGCTGAGAATGTGTCAGGGGCCAGTTGCTCCCTGGCCCTGCCACTCCACAGCAAGCCCCACCCACTGACCCATAAGCCCCACCCACTGACCCCTTGCAACCCCACCCGCAGGAAGGAAGGCGGGGACCAAGGGACGGAGGGAGGAAGGTGGAAACCAAGGGAGGAAGGAAGGAAGGTGGGGAACAAGGAAGGGAGGAAGGAAGGAAGGTGGGGAACAAGGGAGGGAGGGAGGGAGGTGAGGAACAAGGGAGGGAGAAAAGAAGGAAGGTGGGGGACAAATGGAGGGAGGAAAGAAGGAAGGTGGGCCCCAAAGGAAGCACAGGGAGCTGTGGCCACAGGTCACCCCTTGGAAGAGGCGATCTGTGCAACCTTGCACCCCCCCAAGCTCCCCAGCGGTGGCGATGACTCGCCCGCCAGCCCACCCCAAAGGACCTTGGCAGTGGCAGAGGCCCACTGGCCTGCCCACCCCCACACATTCCCCTGTGGTGCCGGTGGTGGCAGACCGCCCATCTGCCCAGCCACCCAAGCTTCCCAGTGGTGCCGGTGGCGCGGCCCACCCGATCACTGCCCCGCGCGTGTGCCCAACCTCACAATGTTCCCAGCTATGCCAGTGGCGGTGGGCCGCCCGCGCGCCGCCATTCACGCACCTGCCTTCACAAGGTTCCCGGTGATGCCGGTGGCGGTGGCAGAGGCCCGCCCGCGTGCCACCCCCGTGCACACACCCAGACCCACAAGCTTCCTGGCGATGCTGCTGCTGGTGGCCCACCCCCTTGACCGCCCATCCAGCCCCACAAGCTTCTCCTCACTGGCCGGCCGGCCCGCCCAGCCCCTCAAGCTTCCCGGCGGTGTCAGTGTTGGTGGAAGATTTTTGTTTTTTTAAAAAAACATGGGCCGAAGGAGGGGCGGGGAGGGGCGGGCCACCCAGCCGCGGGCCACTCACAATGGCCTGAAGGGCCAGATTTGGCCCCCAGGCCAGACTTTGGGCAGGCCTGGTCTAAATACAAAGATCTGGTAAGGGTGTTCCCTGTAAGAGTTTAAGTTACCGGCATTTTAAAATTTGCATAAACATAGAATGATTTTTAAACCTAATTTCATTTAATTCCAGTGGAGCTTGTATAGAATCGAGTTCCAGTATTGCAGCACTGACTATGCATGCAGAGTGTGCCAAATTTTTTATCCTATCATCTCCCATCTTGGCTTAAAGTGAATATTGCTTGTCTTTAAAGATTACCGGTAATTGGATTCCTTGACTCAAGCACTCACATTGCTCTATTTCTTTGCCTTGCCCAAAGCTCATTATGTCATCCATTCACGTGTCTCCCTGCTGGTTCCTCTTGTTTCCTCTTTGTTATAGATTTATTTTTTATTTATTTTGAATATTATTTAGAATTTCATTAGGGGAATGTTTCTGATTGTTCCAAATTAGACATGGGCACGGAGCGGCGAAATTGTCGTTTCCGTTTTTGGTTTTAAAAAAAAAAAGAAAAATTGGGTCGGGTTTTTCGTTGTCGTTAATGGCATCGCGGCGATCTCGCGATGCCAAGCAGCACAGAAAAAAAGTTTTAAAAAGTAAAAAAAAAAACCGACTCCCGGCCAAAAAAGAAGGCGAAAATATGCCTGCCTGAGGACACCTACCAGAGGGGTGGTTTCTGGGGGGTCCCCAGCCTTTCCCCCCTCTTCTCCTGTCCTGGGCTGCTTGCACCAGGCTGGGGGGGTCATCCTCGTCATCTCGCCATGCCATGCGGTGGGGGGGGATCCAAAATGGCGACTGCAATTTTTCTTTTGAAATTGTGGTAAAAAAACCACACCAAATCACCACAGAAACATGTGAAATTTATTTATTTTAAATGCCTGAATTTTAATAGTAGCAGCAGTGGGTTTTTATAGCAATAAAACGTCACATTGATTTTATTTTATTTTATTTTATTTTTTATTTTTTTAGACCTGCCCATTTGGGCTGGGCATGGGATGGGACCATGCAATTTTTTTGAACCATTCCACCAATGGCATCGCCAGGTTTTTGACTGACACTTCTGGATGTCTCGGAGGGCATAAAAAGCTGAGGCACCTTCCAGAAATCGCAGTCGGGTGTATGGATGTGGTTGAGGGAGGAGGGCTGGCTGCTGGTGCTGGTGTGATCCGATTGAGATTGAGGAGGGAGGCTGGAGGCTTTAGGATTTAAGTTAGGCAGGCAGGGAGGGAATTGAATTTAGAAAATAATTTCTTTGATTCCCTGCAGCTTTGTCTGCTGAAGGGAATAGCAGTTTATTCTTTATTTCTTCTCTGGAAGTTTGTGAGGATTTTTTTCTGATATTGGATAAAGGGGGAGGTTCGACTGGGAGTGGGAGGTGTGGATTTATTTTAAAAATATATTATATACTACCATTTATTTTCTATTTTCCTAACTTCAATTTGCTTGCACACACACACATTTGGGGTGCAAGCCAAGAACAGAACCTCTATCCTAAGTGATATCCTAACTGCCCACTCGCCCGTCCGCCCGTGCCGCCGCCTGCCCACTCGCCCGCCTGCACCTCCCCCCTGCCGCTGTTGCCACCCGCCCATGGCCCCCTGCCCCCGCCCCCCGCCCTCCCCCGCCCCCTGCCCCGCCTGCCACCTAGGGTGCAAAAACACCTAGCCCCGGCCCTGATTGAGGGACACCCCTATGCTCTGGGGGAAGTCAAATCGCGCTAAATTGCGGTGGAAACGAAAAATGAAATGAAATGACAAATTTTTGAAAAATTTCGCGACAAATGGAAACGACCCGAAACAGACCCATTCCGACAAACGAAAACTCGAAATGTCATTTTTTCTGGTTGTGCCCATGTCTATTCCAAATAGTATCACCTAAGAAGGCAATGCCTCTTAAGTGCTATGAATGCATTTCCCTTAGATAGCAGTTCATTTCATTCTGGGTGAATTTTTTGGAAGTGAACATTTATTCATCATGTAGGCTCTTTCAAATCAGCTTTGCTTGCTTGCTTGCTTGCTTGTTTGTTTGTTTAGAGACACACTAGGTTTTCATTCCTCCCAGAATGGTCTCCTGACTTTGAACAGACTCAGAGGGGGCTTTGTTAAAGCAGATATGACTGATGGATTCAAATGTGTAAGCTATCTAAGAGAAAGCATGTGCTGTTGCAAATGCATAATGCATAATTGAATGTTGTTTCAAAATTAGATAAACCTTTTAAGTAGTAAACACTGTGTGTTATCTGTTAAATCACATTATGAAGCCCTAGCAGATTCAGTGGGAGGTTGCCGTACATAATTTATTACTTGCTTTATATTATGGTATGCAATTAAATGCATTATTTATCATTTACTGCTACCTAAAGTTATAAATGCAGGGTCATTGTACTGTGCATAGAGATGCTTCATATTAAGAAGCTAACATTATTGCATTAAGATTTTATTCTGGAACACATGCACAGTTTTTCTGAGCATGGTGAGTTGGGTGTCTTTGTTTGGAAATAGAAAAGCAATTGGATGAGCACTATAGTAGAGCTTCTCAAAAGTCTGTGTTCCTCCAAAGTGGCATGAGGAATATTCAGTCAGTCCGACCTGGGCTCACTCACCATGCTTAGTGGTGAACAGCCATCCTTCCTCATCTCTGTTACTGCTTTCTGCATGTGGAAAGCAACAAGTCTACTGAGGAGACATTTGCACTTGAAGGAAAGCTCCACAATAGAGAGGAAACCCTGTTCAGAAAAATGTTCCTCTACATGGATATCCTCAACACACTAAGAGTGGAGAGGTTGACCCTCTCCCTCTCGATAGGAAGCAATGTCTGCCAAAGGGACATTTCTGCTAAAATCTAATCTCTACATGCATATAAGAATATTCTGCCAACTTCTTCTTCATGTGCAAAAATGACAATGGAGAAGGGAGGGCTAGGTCAGTGGTGGTGAACCTTTGGCACTCCAGATGTTTAGGACCACAACTCCCAGAATTCTGAGCCTAGACAGTCAATGACAAAGGACTGGGGTGCCAAAGGTTTGCCACCACTGGGCTAGGTGGTCCCCTTGAACCACAGTAACCATATACAAGTAGGGAACAAGTGGATAGTCATTCATTTTATCTGGTTGCTATCATCTTGCTTTAAGTGTGATAGCTAGCAACCTCCCCATTCCATTCCATCACTGTACAGTATTTACCATGCAAGGAGCAATGTGCCTAAACAAGATGAAATCTTGAACGTGTGCTAACTCCATATGTGAGCAGGAAAATCAGGGTTCTTGCTTCTGTGTAAGTCTGCTGATGAGCAGGAGTTTTTCTCTTCTACTAGATTGCTCTCCAAGTGGAAAAGGTAACAATGGAATGAGGAAGGTCTAATTGCTCCTATCTAACTGTGTTGATAGCACCCTAAAAAGTGGGAACTGAATAGGACCTAAGTAGGACAGTGGTTCATGAGAGAGAGAAAAAAACACCCATTTAGAGGTCACTTTGAAGGTATCAGGTTGAAGTTTCCAGTGTGGTCATTGGAGCCCTGAAAAATGACCAAGTGTAATTGTATGGTGAGGGTAACATCAGCAGTTTGATTTTACTATTTTCAGAACTCTGCAAGTGGGGTGTTTCTAGCTATTTATTAAAGCCAATATAAGTGTAGGCCATAATTACTGCAGAGGTGTACAGTATTTACTGTATATTCAGTCCTCAGTGTTTATGAACAGCTGTCCCGGAAAATTCTGAGCTATCTCCTTTACAGTCTGAAAAACCTCTTGCAAATATCTAACAACAAGTAAGAGGATGATCAGGCAGGCATTTCCCCCACTTTTTGGCCCACTGTACAGATGGGTTATTTCACTCTTTTCTCTGGTGATCACACAGTGTAATTACTGGAGAGAACCAAAAAGTCCCCAGAATGTCTCTTTCTGCACCTTTTGGAGACCCTATCAGGGGCTTCTACTTTTTTTTTTAAACACTGGTTGAAATTGTCTGATTTGGTCCATTTCCAGTGTGTGTGATCAGTGGGAATGGAACAAAAGTGAATTTTAACAATTCTTTGCTGTGTCTTCAAGGACTGGTTGAGAAACTGTGAGCAGTTTCTTTACCCTCAGACAAAGCAAATCACAGCCCAAAAATTCACTTCCCTTGCCGCCACCCCCAAACCAGAGGAAATTGTTCAATTTGGCAGTGTCCTAAAGTGGATCTCTTATGAAGCCACGTCACCATACTGGAAATTCAAAACAGAAGAGGCAGCTGAAATTGAAAGAATTGGTAGAGAAGGAAGTCTTGTAACTGTCCCTGTCCAGCATGCTTATATGTACATAACCCATATGTGCACACTCATATACCAGTTTTGGCTGGAAATATTGAATTCTACAACTACAGAGCTTGAAGGTACGCCAAGGGTTCCTGCCCCAGATCCTGTCAAAGCAAAAATAAAACATAAAACATAAAAAATAAAAAATAAAAAATAAATAAATCTATAATGAGAACATTTATGGCCACACACACTCCATTTAAAGTGAAGGAGAGACAACCACCTTCTGAAAAAATCCATTGCTGAACAGCTTTTCCTGCTAGGGGCTTCCTCTCAATGTTGAGTGAAGCTGGCCTTCCTTGCAACCCAAATTCAGTGGTTCAGTTCTTATCTTTTGCATCCACAGATAACAAGTCTGGAAGTTGAGTCATGGCTACTGGACTTCTTTTTTGAGAGATAGAAACGTTTCGCTGTTCATCCAAACAGCAGACCGATGAAGCTGTTTGGATGAACAGCGAAACTTTTCTATGTCTCAAAAAAGAACTCCAGTAGCCATGACTCAACTTCCAGATAAACTCACCTGAATGACTGAGAATCTTCACACACAGATAACAAGCTTTCTCCAGCTACCACCAGTCTTCATATATGAAAAAAACACTGATCAAAGTGTCACACCACCTCCCCACCAGGCTAAACACCTCAAATTGTTCAGTTATGCTCAATAGGGCTTTTTTACAATTTTGTTGACTTTCCCATGGCCTATACCTGCTCATGCAGGTAACTTATTGCACCCAGAGGTCAGAAACAGAGTTTGAAAAAAGTTACATTTTCAGATTTATTATGTTTCTTCAAGTCACTCCTAACTAATGGCTTCCAGAAGATCCTTCCATCAGCAGCTCTACTCAGTGCTTGCAAACTAAAAGGTGTGGCTTCCTTTACAAAGCTAGTACATCTCATGTTAGGTCTTCCTCTTTTCCTACTGATTTTAACTTTTCAGAGTGTCATTGTCTCTTTCAGTAACCTCTCCAAATTATTTTTCGTTTTTTGGACAACTGCTTTTAAAATTCCCAGTTGGCATGACCAATAGCTATGGTGGCTAGGGAAGGGGGGGGGTGTTTCTGGTCATTGTTGCCCATATCTCAAACTCTATTTGAAACCCTGCAGGGGCAAAAAAGCAGCCAAAGTGGAAGAAACTGTTTGTGGGGAAAGGGTTAAGCATCCTCCTCTTCCTACTTTGCTGTGCTCAGTCACCATCTCCTAAAAGGGCTTTATACTTTAAAGAAAAGAGCTGTTAGGCCATGTGAATCATGCAGTTTGTCTCTTTGTATTAAAATTTTTGTAGGACATGCTCCTGTATGTTTTCATATTTGCTCTTTTTTCTGGAATACACAAGCCTATGGCTATTTGCACCCATGATCTGACAAATGCTTGTTTTGATTACTCTTTGTATTTCATGATTGTAGTCTATAATTAGGCTGAACTGTCATGGCCCTAAGTAACCCTTTGCACATTTGAATACAATGGATAACTGAGTGAGCAGCTGACTTGGGAGCCAGAGGCTGGGAGTTAAATCCTCCACTGAACATCTCAGATAAGCCAGCCTGTGTGGCCTTGGGCAAGCTGCACAGTACCAGGATGTCCCAAGAAGGAAAGGTATAGGACTTTTGACTACTCTCTGCCTAGAAAAGGGGTACCTGTAATTTACTTGATGGCACTTCTTCTTCTTCTTCTTCTTCTTCTTCTTCTTCTTCTTCTTCTTCTTCTGGCAAACACAGCTGCCAGGTATTAAGCTGGAGTTGGCCTTCTCCAATGATCAAGCTCTTTCCAAGAGCCTAGGATGACTGGAGATGATGATGATGATGATGATGATGATGATTAGAGATAGGCACAAAATGCTAAAATAGCATTTTGTTTTGTTTTTCATTTTGTTCGGTTTCCTTTCGTCTCATTTCGTTTGAAAATGATTTTTTTTAAAAAATGTTTATTTTGTTTTATGTTTTTGGTTTTGTTTTGTTTTTAGTGTACCCTGTGTGTGTGGTGCTTGTGTAACTTGATTTGGCATGCAAAAAGGCAGGATTTTGAAACATTTTTTGCCGTTCCAGGTGCTCAGGCTTGGGGCAGCAAAAGAAAAAAGTATAAAAAACATCTTTCTTTCTTTCTTTCTTTCTTTCTTTCTTTCTTTCTTTCTTTCTTTCTTTCTTTCTTTCTTTCTTTCTTTCTTTTGCTGCCCCAAGCGCCGATCAGCTGTAGCTTGGGCTTGGGGCGGCAAAAAATAAAAAAAGTTTAAAAAGCTTTCCTGTGATTTCCCTCCACCATCAGGTGGGGGAAAAGGAAGTGTTTTTAAACATTTTTATTTTTTGCCGTCCCAAGCCTGCACTACAGCTGATCGAGGCTTGGGGCATCAAAACAAAAAGTTTAGAAATCCCCCCCCCCCGGTTTCCTGCACCCAGCAGGCTTTTCCCCCAAAGGAATACATTGCTTCAGTCATTTCCTATGGGAAAACAAAATGGAATGGAATGGAATGAAAATTTCCATTTTGTTTTATTTCCTTTTTCTTGGAGAGGGTGGTTCAATATATGTTTCATTGCATAACAAAATGAATAAGGAATAACAAAATGAATAAATAATTCATTTCATGCCCATCTATTCTTCTTCTTTTTTCTTCATCAGTATTTATTTATTTATTTATTTATTTATTTATTTATTTATTTATTTATTCATAGTAGAGTATTTTAACTTGCCTTTCTCCATGGAAGAAGGACCTAAGGTGGCTTACAGAATGAGGGATAATATACAGTCCAGTACAAATAAGACATGTTCAAGTATTGAGAACATGGAATTGAGGGACATCTTATAGCATTAATAGACAACATTACATTAAAGCTACATGAGAACACAAGCAGTTAAAGGGGAGTAAAGGTCCATGTAAAGCAGTGCTCCCCAACCTTTTTGTCCCCGCGGACCGGGAAATTTTTGAAAATTTTCCTGTGGCCCGGGGGTGGGGGGGGAGGGGGGGGAGAATGCGAAAGGGGGGTCCGGCTGGGAGGCAAAAGGGGGGGGGTGAAAACAAAGGATGGGAGGGAAGGAGGAGGGGGAGGCACGAGAGCAGCGGCGGCGGCACTTACCGGCTTGGGGCGTCGGGCGTGCCACTCCCCCCCCACACACACATGGGCGGGGTGGGGGGGAACCCGGGGCTCCTGGGCAGGCGGGCCCCCACCTCCTCCTCCGGCGCCGGGGCCAGGAGCCGCGCGCGGGTCTCTCGCTGCTGGCGCCCCGCTTGCTCCTGCTGCCGCCGCCGCCGTGGGCCTCCTCCTCCGCTGGGGAAAGCAAGCGGGGCGCCAGCAGCGAGACCCACGCGCGGCTCCTGGCCCCGGCGCCCTGCGCGCGGCACCCGCCCGGCCGCGCCGGGAAGCGCCCTCGCGGCACCAACGAGCCGCCTCCTCCTCCTCCTCCTGCTCCTGCTCTGGTTCCTCCTCCTCCTCCTCCTCCTCGCCGCCGCCGCCGCCGGAGGAGCAGCAGCAGCCACCCCCCCGCAATTGCCCGCCGCCGCCGCCGCAATCGCCCCCGTCCCACCGCCGCCGCTACCCCCGCAATCGCCCCCGTCCCGCCGCAATTGCCCCCCCCGCCGCCGCCGCAATCGCCCCCGTCCCGCCGCTGCTGCCGCCGCCACCCCTCCGCAATCGCCCCCCCCGCCGCCGCCGCCACCCCCCCGCAATCGCCCCCCCCCCGCCGCCGCAATTGCCCCCCCGCCGCCGCCGCAATCGCCCCTGTCCCCCCCGCCGCCGCCACCCCTCCGCAATCGCCCCCCCCGCCGCCGCCGCCACCCCCCCGCAATCGCCCCCCGCCGCCGCCGCAATTGCCCCCCCGCCGCCGCCGCAATCGCCCCCGTCCCGCCGCCGCCGCGCCACCCCTCCGCAATCGCCCTCCCCCGCCGCCGCAATTGCCCCCCCGCCGCCGCCGCAATCGCCCCTGTCCCGCCGCCGCCGCCGCCACCCCTCCGCAATCGCCCCCCGCCGCCGCCGCCACCCCCCCGCAATCGCCCCCCGCCGCCGCCGCAATTGCCCCCGCCGCCGCCGCAATCGCCCCTGTCCCGCCGCCGCCGCCGCCACCCCCCCCCCCCCCCCCGCAATTGCCCTCGCTGCTGCTGCTGCTGCTCCTTCGGCGGCGGCGGCGGGGAGGAGGAGGAGGAGGAGGAGGAGGAACCAGAGCAGGAGAAGGAGGAGGAGGAGGCGGAGGCGGCTCGTCGGTGCAGTGAGGGCGCTTCCCGGCGCGGCCAGGCGGGTGCCGCGCGCGGGGCGCCGGGGCCGGGAGGGGAGGAGGGAGGCAAAGGCGGCGGCGGCGGCTCCTCCTGCACTCCTCCAGCCTTCCTCCTCCACCGGCCGCCCGCGGGAGAGAAGAGGAGGAGGAGGAGGGCGGCGGAGGAAAAGGGGAGGAGCCTCCCCGGCCTCCCCAGGCGGCCCGGTGCCGACCGGTCCACGGACCGGCACCGGTCCGCGGACCGGGGGTTGGGGACCACCGATGTAAAGTTATGAGTGATGGAAACTAACATTGAAAACATAGTGTCAATGTAAACCCATAAGGTTATAATAACTATAAACACAAAGTCTATGTGATCCTGTAGATTCATATAATAGGGAGACCGTCATTCAGGGAAAGCTTGCCTGAACAAAAATCTTTCTGGAAAGACAACAGAGATGAGACAGTCCTGGCCTCTAGTGGAAGGGAGTTCCAGAGTCTGGGCGCAGCAGCCGAGAAGGCCCTTTCATGGGTTCCCATGAGATGTATCTGTGAGGGTGATGGATTGGAGAGAAGGGTCTCTCCTGATGACCTTAACACCCAAGTTGGTTCATACTGTGAGATTATATCTTTGAAATAGCTAGGACCCAGTCCATATAGTGCTTTGAAGCTCAAGTTCAGCACCTTAGATTGTGCCCGACAGCTGATTGGCAGCCAGTGGAGCTGCTTTAATAGGGGTGTAATGTAATCTCTGTACCCAGCCCCAGCCAGCACTCTGACTGCTGCATTTTTGACCCGCTGAAGTTTCCTGAGGCTTTTCATCAGTAGTCCCACATAGAGCACATTATAGTAGTCTAGCTGGGATGTCACTAGGGCATGTATCACCGTGGCCAGAGCTAGTTTCTCAAGAACTTGTGTACTAGCCTTAATTGCGCAAATGCGCTCCTGGCCACAGCCGTGACCTAGGCATCCAGGCTCAAGGACGAGTCCAAGAGCCCTCCCAAGCTGGTTACCATTTTTGTTTTTGTTTTTTCAATTGGAGGGTGACCCCATCCAGTACATGTTGCATCCCTGTCCCTTGTTCTCCTTTTGACTGACCAGGAGCACCTCTGTTTTGTCTGGGTTTAATTTCATTTTGTTCATCCTCATCCAGTTCATTACTGCAGCTAAATATTCATGTAAAGTTGAGATTGTAGCTTCTTTAGAATCTGGAGGTGATGAGAGGCAGAGCTGGGTATCATCGGCATGCTGGTGGCACCTGACCCCCAAAGACCTGATAATCTCCCCCAGTGGTTTCATATAGATGTTAAATAATACAGGAGACGGAACAGAACCCTGGGGAACTCCACAGGTCAACAGCTGTGGTTTCGAAAATGAATCACCTAACATCACTTTCGGCCTTATTTCCTGCAGGAAGGGCTGGAGCCACTTTAATGCTGTACACAAAATTCCCATTTCAGAGAGTCAAGTCAGGAGGATGCCATGGTCTACAGCAGTGTTGGCGAACCTATGGCATGGGTGCCAAAGGTGGCACTTGGAGCTCTTTCTGTGGGCCCCTGGCATCACCCCTTCATAGCCACCTGCATTCAGCTTAAATTGCTATACTGGCACTTTGCAAAAAATAATAATAATAGTGGATTTTTAATCGCAGTTTGGGCACTCGATCTCTAAAACTGTGGGGATGTGTGTGGTGCATGATACTCGTGCTTATATGACAGGTTATATAACTATGTTTGTGTTCTGCAATGTGATTGGCTAGCTTGTTGCTGCAAGACGTGTGTACGCACGTGATTGGTTAAAGCTTTGCCACTTGAGGTGGCAGTTAAGAGAGGGGGAATAAAGGGGACCTGAGGTAAAAAAAAAAGGAGCTCGGGGACCACTTTAAAAAAGGTTGCTGTCTCCTGTGTTGTTCTTCTCCCGAGCCCCAGAGCCTTCTCCCGTGTGTCCGGCAGGTCCAGACACCACCACAAGTGGTGACCCCGACGTGATATTGTTTGATTCGTCGCCACTTCCATTCAGTCCTCACCGACCGGTTTGTGGTCTCCAGGCGCCTGATATTCATTCCGCTCGACGGAACTACGTGAGCGACTCCCTCTTTTCCTTTCCTATTGATATCCAAGATGGGTTCGGGACTCTCAGCAGAACAGGAGACTTATGTCAGGGAACTGCATAAACTTTTAAATCGGAATGGTCATAATTGTTCCCGCCAAGACGTCATTGATCTTGTTAAAACTATAGATGACTATTGTCCTTGGCTTCCTCATGAAGGCACCTTTGATTTAAAGGACTGGATGCGTGTGGGAGCTGATTTGCAAGGCCATCCAAAAGTTACCCCCACTCACCTTTTCACCTGGTGCAAGATCCGGTCCTGTTTGAGTGGCCTTACTCCAGCCAACATTTATTGGGCGGGCCAGATTGAGGCGACTGCAGGTCTTCCTCCTCTGCCACAAATTTTGCCGCCCAAAGGCTGTGTTCCTTCGCCTAAGAACCCGGGAAGCTCAAATGCTTTGCCAGAGGTGATCCCGATTAAACACAACCAGTTGGAATTTTCACCCCCGGCTTTACCGGATTCTGCTCCAGCCCCCCCTGCTTATGCCTCTACACTTCCTTCGCCACGAACAGCTGCACCCTACATTTCTCCGATCCGTATGGCTTTAGAAGGGGATGTTGCCGCCTTTCCAGTTCTTCGAGGCGCCCCTGCACAGGACGGCCAACCTGCTGTGCCTGACCGCTTTCAGGGATTGACTTATAAGGTGGTTAAAGATTTTTGCGGCCAGCGTAAGAGAAAATGGTCCTCATGCACCCTTCACCAGGGCGATGCTTATGAGCCGACAACCTATTCTATGTTACCCTACGACTGGCGTTTCTTAGCCCAAGCTGTGTTGTCCCCCTCAGACAACCTGATTTTTCTTCAAGCTTGGACTCAAGTCACAGTGGATCACATTGCCGCGCAAGGCGCTGGAGCTGCTGTCATCAATTTTGATCAGTGGATGGGTCAGGGCCAGTTCGCCCTTCCAACAACTCAGCTCGCTCTAACAGATGCCATTTTGCAAACAATTGGCACCTTGATTTTGCGGGCTTGGGCAAAAATCCCGGGGAAGGGTGAGATAACAGCGAGCGCCTTTTTTCTATACGCCAGGGACCCAAGGAATCTTATGGCGAATTTGTGAACAGGCTCATTACGGCGGCAGAAAGGCAAATTGACAATGAGGAGGCGAGACGGCTTATTTTGAAGCAATTAGCTTATGAGAATGCTAATGCGGATTGCAAAGCAGCATTGGCACCCATTTACCCTGATGTTAGCACTGATCTCACTAAAATGGTCCGGGTTTGTCAAAATGTGGGGACTCAAACTCATAAAGCTCAGATTTTTGCAGCCGCTAATGCCACCGTTATGCTGGCACAGGGAGCCACGCCCCAAAATGGCGGAGAGGAAAGGCGCTATTTTAAATGCAACAAAATGGGACATCTTCGTTCTGCCTGTCCGCAGAATGATCGCCGCCACCAAGTGCCACCTACTAAGTGCCCTGTGTGCAAGAAAGGTTTTCATTGGGCTTCTCAGTGTCGATCCCGCCCCGGGGGCGTGGCTGGCCCTGCCCAGAAACGCCCCGAGCCGGGAAACGGGATGACGGGCCGTGCCCCGGCCCCAGAGAAAAAATAGGGTCACTCTCTCCCGATGACCACACCTGTGCCTTCAATAATGCCTCCATAGATCAAGAGTCATCTTGTCATATACATACTGTCTCACCACCAGCTATGCTCTTGCGCTCAGAAGAAACTGTGCCCCTTTTGCAACCTGGTTTAGTGTTCAATGTTAAGGTCCGCTTGCAGTTAGCAATGCCCAAAGGCACCATCGGAATTGTTATGCCCCATCCAGGGGCAGCTCTCGAGAGCATCTATGTGGTTCCTGCTGTTATTACTGACCCCCAGGCAGATTATATGTACCTGTGTGTTCGAGCCATGCGACCAGATGTTATCCGCAAGGGAGATGTCGTCGCCTATGTGATCTTCATTAGAACAGAGGCCATCCTTCCGACATCCTCCGCTCCTGGAGTTTTTCCGGTCTATTCTATTACCCCTCAAGAGCGTCCCTCCTTGCGACTCGACATGGATGGTCATTCTGTCACAGGATTACTGGACACGGGAGCCGACCTGACGATCATAGCAACTAAGGACTGGCCTCCTGGTTGGCCTACCATGTCCGGTCCATCTGTACATGGTGTGGGAGGTACCTCTTTAGCAAAACGGGCAGCAAAGCCGGTCCTATTTACATCACCTTCTGGTAACACTCTTCGTCTCCAACCTCATATTCTGGATGTCCCATGTTCCCTTTGGGGACGTGATCTATTGGCTCAAGGAACTGCAGAACTTCATACACATTTTTAGTAGGGGCCTCTGTCATACCACCTGTTGCGGCGGGAAAAATCACTTGGTTGCCTGGACCTCCTGTCTGGGTGGATCAATGGCCGCTACCAGAACATAAGCTCCGCGCGGCGGAGGCCCTTGTTCAAGAACAACTGGAGCTTGGACATGTCCAACCTTCTACATCCTCATGGAACACTCCCATCTTTGTTATTCAAAAGAAGTCAGGGAAGTGGAGGCTCCTTCAGGATCTGCGCCACGTGAATGCACGGATGGAGTTGATGGGAGCACTCCAAATGGGGCTCCCTAATCCAAATATGATTCCGCGAGAATGGCAGCTAGTCGTTATTGATCTCAAGGACTGTTTTTTCAGCATTCTGCTCCATCCAGAGGATAGCAAACATTTTGCATTCACACTTCCTGTCATCAACAACAGTGGACCGACACGGCGCTACGAATGGAAGACTCTTCCCCAAGGAATGGCTAATAGCCCAACCATGTGTCAACTTTTTGTTGCCTCTGCTTTGAAACAGTTCCGGGACACCTATCCTCAGGCATTACTGTATCATTATATGGACGATATTTTGTTGGCTGCTCCCACAGTCAGCGACCAGTTACTTGGCCAACTGGTTGATGCTTTGACCTCCCGAGGACTCTGTGTTGCTCCAGAGAAAGTCCAACGCCATTCTCCTTATCGGTACTTAGGACACCTGTTGTTGGAAACTACTTCTGCACCTGCCCTACCACAGATTGTCTTACCATCCAAGCTGACACTTGTCAAACTACAACAGATCCTTGGGAACATCAATTGGGTCCGTCCTTTTCTGCAACTGACTACAGGTCAGTTAGCACCCTTGTTCCATAGCCTTAAAGGCGCGAAACATCCTGCGGACATTATCTCTGTCACTCATGAGATGGAAACTGCCTTAGAAGCTGTGAACTCAGCCCTTCGTCAGACGGCGGTGGACCGCCTCTCCTTTACTTGCATCCATCTATCCTTGGCAGTACTTCCTACGCCTGAGTTGCCCACAGCCATCCTTTATGCACCTTTACCATCATCAGCTGTGAAAACTAAAATAGCTATCGTCGAATGGCTTCACCTGCCGAGTACACCTCCACGCAATTTATATTCTACTGTGGATTCTACTTCAGATTTAATCCAAAAGGGACGACGACGTTGCCTGCAGTTGAATGGCCAAGATGTGAGAGAGCTTTTACGTTCCTTTCTCCCGGGAACAGGTGGAGCAGCTGTTCACCACCAGCCCCGCTTTTCAGGTGGCCTTGGCCGGCTTCACTGGATCTTTTATTTACAACTTACCGAAGGACCCCCGGTTGTCCCTCGTTCTGGGGGTTACTTATTCTTTCCAACATATGCTATCTCAACAACAATTCCATCTGCGGTCACTGTCTTTACTGATGGCAGTAAACATCGGGGGGTGGTAACCTGGCAGGATGCTACTGGACGATGGCAGGTCAAATTCACTTCGGAGCAATTGTCTGCACAACGCTCCGAGTTGGCGGCCGTAACGTTGGCCTTCCAACTTTTTCGAGCTTCCTCTTTCAATATCATTGTTGACACTCAGTATGTTTACAGAGCTCTTCTCTCCCTTCATAATGCATATATAACACCAGCTATTGATGATGATTTAATGTCTCTGTTTTGTCATCTTCAGCAGGAACTTTCCTCCCGCAGGCATCCTTACTTTGTCGCCCACATTAGGTCACACTCCAATCTTCCAGGCTCACTCTCGGAAGGCAACTCCAAGGCCGATGGTGCTCTTCGTTGTATAGCTTCCTTTCCTTCTCCGGTGTGTGCTGCGATACTGGATTCCGCCTTGGAAGCTCATCAGATGTTGCATTTACCTGCGGCCGTGTTGCACAAGAGGTTTCGTATCCCGATGCACGATGCCAGAGACATCGTCGGCGCCTGTCCCGTTTGTGCCAGATCTCCTGTGAACAGTATTCCATTTGATGCGGTCAATCCCCGTGGGTACAATTGCCAATCAAGTCTGGCAAATGGACATTACTTATATTCCTGCTTTTAGCCCTTTATCTAAACTACATGTCACAGTGGATACCTGTTCTGGGTTTATTTGGGCCACTCCACTTAAGGGCGAAAAAGCAAAGCATGTCATCCAGCATACCATGCGTTGCTTTTCTGTTATGGGCAAACCTGAGGTCATCAAGACGGACAATGGTCCCTCTTATGTATCAGCAACCTTTTCGCACTTTTGCAACTCTTGGGGTATTAAATTGAAGCATGGAATCCCATTCAATAGCACGGGGCAAGCTATCGTGGAGCGTGCTCACCTTACATTTAAAACTTTGTTACATAAACAGACAGGGGGAAAAGGGATATTACTGGCAGATGTTCCTACTGTTGTGGCCAAAGTTCTTTTTACACTTAATTTTCTGCTTACACCTCATAATAGGTCCCATACCCCAGTGGAGGCGCACTTCCGGGTAGAGGAACCGTTGCCTAGACCTTTGGTCACCTTTAGACAACCACCGGACCCTACCTGGAGGGGCCCTGTTCCACTGATCACCTGGGGTAGGGGATATGCTGCTGTTTCTCTGGACGACAGGACCGCTTGGATACCTGCTCGTTGTGTTCGTCCTTTTCACCCCAAGAAAAAGGACGCTGACCCTGGGTGAAAACCTCAATATAATGACATATATGGGTTACTGGCATTCCCCGTAGTGTGGGGCTCAGGTTGTTTTGATGTTTCCTTTTTTATATTAGCAGTTGCATGTTTATGTTAGTGTTGCATGATTCAATGTGTTTCCTCCCCACTGACCATGTGTCGCTCTGTCTTTGAGTCGGAGTGACGAAGACAACCTACTGACACCAGCTGTGTACTACACCTTGGAGAGCTGGCCAGATACCTGCTATTATTGGGATCAAATGACGGTTCGCAGGAAATAAGCATGGTTCAGTCAAAACAATATAAAATAGAAAGGGGACATGTGGGGATGTGTGTGGTGCATGATACTCGTGCTTATATGACAGGTTATATAACTATGTTTGTGTTCTGCAATGTGATTGGCTAGCTTGTTGCTGCAAGACGTGTGTACGCACGTGATTGGTTAAAGCTTTGCCACTTGAGGTGGCAGTTAAGAGAGGGAAATAAAGGGGACCTGAGGTAAAAAAAAAAGGAGCTCGGGGACCACTTTAAAAAAGGTTGCTGTCTCCTGTGTTGTTCTTCTCCCGAGCCCCAGAGCCTTCTCCCGTGTGTCCGGCAGGTCCAGACACCACCACATAAAACGTTTGCCATTACTGGTCTATAATATCAAAAGCAGCTGAGAGGTCTAGTAAAACCAAAAGGGACACAGATCCCTATCCATTTCCCTGCAACAACCAGTGCTGTCTCAGTCCTATAGCCAGGCCTAAAGCCAGACTGAAAAGGATCCAGGTAGTTTATCTCATCCAGAACCTCTGGAGCTGCGAGGGCACAACCCACTCTAGACCTTTCCCTAAGAATGGGATATTCGATACCGGTTGGTAATTGTTCAGTATCATTGGGTCTTAGGAGGACTTTTTTAAACAGTGGTTTTACTATTGCCTCCTTTAAGCCTGTTGGAATCCTGCCTTGTTTTAAGGAGGCATTCGCTACTCTTCCTAACCTGTGTCCACCATACCTTCTCTGGCAGCTTTTATGATCCATGAGGGGTAAGGATCCAGCAGGCATGTGATGGTCCTCACATCCCCATGGGTCCTGACCACATCATCCAGCTGTAGGATCTGAAAGTCATCCATTAATACAGGGCAAGGAGGGTGGGGTGTTTTATTTACAAGCTCTGCACCAATAGCAGCAACCAAGGTAGCCTGGATCTGTTCAATTTTGCTTGCAAGTGTTGTGCAAGTTCTTTGCAGCGAGATACAGTGTGGTATATGATATCTGCCTGTGGGTCTGCATGTAGCCGACTTTTGACTATTCTGAAAAGCTGCCCTGGGTGATTTTGTGCCAAATCAATGGTGGTAGAGAAAAATGATTATTATTATTTTTGCTGCCTCCACTGCCTTGGAGTAAGCCTTCCAAAGGCCTTTCACTGTTTCTTTGTCTGTTTCAATCTGGGTTTTCTGCCAACTTTTTTCAGCTCTACGGGCCACCCGTTTCAATTTTGCCAACTCCCCCAATAAGCGAAGCAGCCAATTTGGGTCTATTTTGAGGAGCTATCTGGTCAATGGCTCTGCTCATTTCCCCATTCCAGAGTTCAACTAAGGATTCAATTGAAGCAAAATTCAATTGAATTACCCATTGGAGAGTTAGGAAACTCCCCAAGGACGGTTAAAATATCATCTGCATTCATCACCCTTCTGGGACATATTGCTTTTGTCTGACTCTCCCCCCCCCAAGTTACAGTGAGCCTTAAGCACACCATATGGTGGTCTGTCCAGGACAATGGGACTACAGAAAGTTCCTTTATCTCAATGGCCCCACTGTCCATATAAGGGCAGAAGACCAGGTCTAAAGTGTGGTCTGTAGGATGGGTTGAGATAGATAGCATTTGGGCCAAACACATTGTTGATATGGAGGCCATTATTTCCTAACAGCCACCCACAGCAGAAAGCTAGCAGCAACAGTGTGAAGATTGTAATGATACAGGTTGCCACCAAGGATAGCTCTGGCAGCACTTCTACTGCAGGTGGCCGGAGAATTTGGGGTTTCTGTTGTCTGTGTATCCCAGGACTAAATTAACTCTGAAATGTGGGTGTAAAGGGGCCTTCAACAGAATTAATATTTATATATAGAATTAAATTGCTGTATCAAAGTAGGTTTGTGGGACTTGTTTTTATGTGCTATCAATTTACTTTGGACTTCAGTTACCTTGTCAGGGGTTTGTTTTTTATTGGTTGTAGGTGAGATGTTCAGTGAGTGATTTTTACACTAAATACTACCCCACCATGAGTTTCCATAGTCAAAGAGGGATTTGAACCCACAGCCTTCCATTCACTACATCACACTGGCTTTCATAGGGCTGGAGAGGCCTTAAAGATGTGCTGTTTCTTCCTGAGCTGGTTCTTAGGTTATTGTGGGAGCAGTTGCTTTGACTGACAGAAAAGCAGTCTCTTGAATTTTCAACCTGCTTCATTAGTATTTTTCTTGCATTTTGTCTAGCCACATTCAAAATGAAAAACAAAAGGCCAAGTCAACCCTCCCTTTTTCTAGATGGATGAAATGCTATTAGCATTGCATGCATTCATGAACTGTGCAAGCATTATTACCACTTCAACAGTGTGTGAGAGAGTATAGAATACCTTGTGAAGGCCCATTGCCTTTTTAAAAAATTGGAAAACAATAATTTAGTGGCATCCTCAGGTTTACCTGGAGTGGGAATTGTTTTCAAGTGAGACATTGTGATAAAATGCATAGAGGCCATCTTGAATAACAGATGTCTCTTCTACCTACCTGCTTATGTACAAATGCTTCCAGTGTTCACTGGGTACCAGAAGATGGATGTGATTCCAAAGGGCTTCATTAGCCACCTGTCTTGGGAGGAAAGTTCAGCTTAAGGTTATACCAGAAGGGAATTTTCTCAGCAGGGCCAGTTCATGATATTCTGCTGCCAGACAAGGAGCAGAGAATTGTGCTCTCCTAATCCTCCATGAAGTACATTGTATACAAAAACAGCCACATTGTGTTGTCATATGAGGCAGAAAAGAAGCACCTCTCCCCACGCTAGTAGTCAGTAAAAATAAATACAATAAGTTGCTAGTAAGTCGCTAGCAACATTCTGTCATTTTAATGATGTCCAAAATTTGATACCCAATGTCTTTACCTCACACTGCCCGACAGTAGACCCAGTCTTGTTCATGGGGATTCTTCAGGATATTACATCAGCTGCCTTTTAAATCCATATGATGTTGTAAGCATAACCTTAGAACGCATAAGAACATAAGAACATAAGAAGAGCCATGCTGGATCAGGCCAAAGGCCCATCTAGTCCAGCTTCCTGTACCTCACAGTGGCCCCACCAGATGCTTTTGGAAGCACATGAGACTAGATATCTGTCTCCTGATACCACTCCCCTGCATCTGGCCCTTGAAGTACCCTGGTTTTAAGCCTGGAGATTACACATCTCCATCATGGTTTGTAACCTGTGATGGACTTTTCCTCCAGGAATCTGTCCAATCCCCTTTTGAAGGCATCCAAGCCAGATGCCATCACCACATCCTGTGGCAGGGACTTCCATAGACTAACAACACGCTGGGTGGAAAAATATTTTCTTTTGTCTGTTCTTACTCTCCCAGCCCTCAATTTGAGTGCATGTCCCCTAGTTCTGGTATTTTGTGAGAGGGAAAAGAGCTTCCCTCTATCCACTTTACTCATGCCCTGCATTATTTTGTACGTCTCAATCATATCCCCCCTTAGGCGCCTTTTTTTCCAGACTAAAGAGCCCCAAATGTTTTAGCCTTTCCTCATAAGGGAGGTGCCCCAGCCCAGTAATCATTTTGGTCGCTCTCTTCTGCACCTTTTCCTGTTCCACTATGTCTTTCTTGAGATGCGGTGACCAGAATTGTACACAATACTCCAGGTGGGGCCTTACTATTGTTTTGTATAAAGGCATTATAATGTTGGCTGTTTTATTTTCAATCCCCTTTTGATAATCCCTAGCATGGAATTGGCCTTCTTCACCGCTGCCACACATTGGGTAGACACCTTCATGGAGCTGTCCACCAACACACCAAGATCTCTTTCCTGATCTGTCACGGATAACTCAGAGCCCATGAGTTGATAGATAAAGTTTTGATTTTTCGCCCCAATATGCATTACTTTACATTTGGCTACATTAAAACGCATTTGCCATTTCGTAGCCCATTCCCCCAGTTTGGAGAGATCCTTCTGGAGCTCTTCACAATCTTCTCTGGTTTTTACCACACGGAAAAGTTTTGTGTCATCTGCAAACTTGGCCACCTCACTGCTTATCCCTGTCTCCAGGTCATTTATGAACAGATTGAAAAGCACCGGTCCCAGGACAGAGCCCTGGGGCACACCGCTTTTCACCTCTCTCCATTGTGAAAATTTCCCATTGACACCTACTCTTTGTTTCCTGGATCTCAACCAGTTCTCAATCCATAAGAGGACCTGCCCTCTTATCCCCTGTCTGTGCAATTTTCTCAGCAGCCTCTGGTGAGGGACTGTGTCAAAGGCCTTTTGAAAATCCAGATAGACTATATCCACCGGTTCACCCAAATCTACATGCCTGCTGACCTTTTCAAAAAATTCTACAAGATTTGTCAGACAAGACTTACTCTTGCAGAAGCCATGCTGATTTTCTCTCAGCAAAGTTTGTTCTTCTATGTGTTTTAAGATTTTCCCTTGGACGAGGCTTTCCACCATCTTCCCTGGGACAGATGTAAGGCTAACTGGCCTGTAGTTTCCCGGGTCCCCCCTCCTTCCTTTTTTAAAAATTGGTGTGACATCTGCTATCCTCCAGTCCCCCGGCACTGTGGCCGTTTTAAGAGACAAGTTGCATATTACCGTTAAGAGATCTGCAATTTCATTTCTCAGTTCCCTAATAACCCTTGGGTGGATGCCATCTGGGCCCGGGGACTTGTTAATCTTCAATTTATCAATTAGTCCTAAAACTTCTTCTCTTTTAACCTGTATTTGATTTAATTCTTTAGTCAGGCAGCGGAATCTGCTCAAGGTCTTCTGTCGTGAAGACAGATGCAAAGAACTCATTTAATTTCTCTGCAATTTCCAAGTCCTCCTTAATCTCCCCTTTTCCTCCCTCACCATCCAGAGGGCCAACTGGTTCTCTGGCAGGTTTTCTACTTCTAACATATTTAAAGAAGCTTTTATTATTACCCTTTATATTGCTAGCCATGCGTTCCTCAAAATCTTTCTTTGCCTCTCTTATCATCTTCTTACATTTCTTTTGCCAGAGTTTGTGTTCCTTTTTATTTTCCTCATTTGGGGAGGATTTCCATTTACAGAAAGACCTCTCCTTGGACTTTAGAGCCTCTCTAAGTCCACTCGTTAACCATGCTGGTGCCCTCTTGGACTTAAATGAGCTCTTCTTTCTTTGTGGTATGCACTTGTGCGGGGCCTCTGTTACCGTTGTTTTAAACAGGTTCCATGCACTCTGAAAAGATTGGATTCTTCCAACCTTCCCCTTCAATTTCTTTCTAACTAGTTTCCTCATCTGAGGGAAGTTTGCCCTTCGAAAATCAAGGATTTTTATGTCTGATTTGCTTGACACTCTTCCTCCAACATGCATGGCAAAGGAGATTGCAGCATGGTCACTGTTTCCCAGAGGCTCAGTGACATTCACATCCCTGACCAGATCCTGAGTATCAGACAGTATTAGATCCAGAGTTGCCTGTTCTCGGGTGGGCTCCATGACAAGTTGCTCTAAGGCACAGTCATTCAGCAAGTCGAGAAACCCAGTTTCTGTTTCTTGCCCGGAGCTCGCATTGGCCCAGTCGATGTGGGGATAATTGAAGCCCCCCACGATTACTATCCTGTGCTTCTGAGACACCTCCATGATTTGTCTCCTCATTTCAAGGTCCCCCTCAAGTTTTTGATCTGGTGGGTGATAGCATACCCCAACTATCACATCATTCCTTGGACCTGGTAGTTTAACCCACAGTGATTCTATGGTGGAGTCAGACCCTCTGTCAATCTCCATTCTGCTGGATTTTACCCCTTCTTTAACGTAGATGGCCACTCCCCCTCCAACCCGCCCCTCTCTATCCCTTCTATAGAGTTTATAGCCTGGGATTGCTGTATCCCACTGGTTCTCTGCATTCCACCAGGTTTCTGTTATGGCTATTATATCAATGTTATCCCTAGCTGCCAAATGTTCAAGTTCTCCCATTTTTGGTCGGAGGCTTCAAGCATTGGCGTAGAAGCACCTGTACAGTGGGTTCTGCAACAACAGCTGCTGCTTTGTTCTTTTCCCCCCACAGCTATTATTTTCAGTAGATGAACTATCACATTCCATTATTCTCCCAGTACTAATACCTGCTATGTCATCTCTATGTGATTCTCTACCCTTTCCAACCTCATTCCCTGTGGATGACGTGTTCTGAACCGGATGCCACACAGCTCCTGTCGGCTTTCCCCCAGTTATCAGTTTAAAAGCTGCTCTGCAGCCTTTTTGAGGTTGAGTGCCAGAAATCTGGTCCCATCATGATTCAAGTGCAACCCATCCCTCCTGAACAGGTTTGGCTTGTCCCAAAATGTTCTCCAGTTCCTGACAAATCTAAAGCCCTCCTCTCGACACCATCGCCTCATCCATGCATTGAGGCTTCTGAGCTCTGCCTGCCTGGTGGGTCCTGCACGAGGAACAGGTAGCACTTCTGAAAATGCTACCTTGGAAGTCCTGGACTTCAATCTTCTTCCTAACAACCTGAACTTGGCTTCCAAGACTGACCGCTCGGCCTTCCCGACATCATTGGTACCAACATGTACCATGACCACTGGCTCCTTCCCGGTTCTCTCTAACAAGCTATCTAGATTTCTCGTGATGTCTGCAACCTTTGCACCTGGCAGGCAAGTGACCATATGGTTATCATGCTCATCACAAATCCATCCCTCCGTATTTCTAATTATAGAATCCCCTAGCAGAAGGAGCTTCTCTCCTGCAGCCTGTTCTTCTACATGTACCTGATCCTGTATCTCATCAATTGTGATGAGGGAGAGATCCTCAGGTGGAACCAGTTGTTCCTTGGTGTGTGCCTCATGAGGTGTGATGAGGGAAAGAGCCTCAAATTGATTGTGCAATATGAGACTCTCTGAGCGATCCCTTGGCCTTCTACTCCTTTGAGTCACATTCCTCCACACATCTACCTCCTGGGTTGGGGAAGTGATTACATCCTCAAAAGTGTGCTCTGTCTCTTCTTGGACACAATGGTGGTGAGGTGGCTACTGAAGGAAGCAAATGATCAGAAATTCCACCTCTGACATGAATGTAGGGCTCAGCCTTAGGCTGGCTTCACACATCATTTATTTTACAATATCAGCAAAATCATACCTATCTTCCTTAATGAGAAGTTGCATGTATTACAACCAAGTGATGTATCTAAAACCCTTTGAATATTCTGAAATGCTACAGCAATGCTCAGTGTTGCTATTAGAGATGGGCACGAATAAAAAAATTGCATTTCGTTTGTCGTTTGTCATTTGTCGTTTGGAGGGTCCGTTTTGGTTCGTTTCCGTTTTTTGCGAATTTTTGAAAAAAGTTCATTTTCATTTTCATTCGTTTCGTTACCATTTCGTTACCATTTACTTCATTTTTTGTGATTTTTAAAAGAAATTTAACGAACAATTTTTCGTTTCCATTTTTGTTTTTTCATTTCTGTTTTGTTACGTAACAAAATGACAAACGAATTTTGTCTCTGAAATGAAATGAAACGAACAGAAACACTGGAAATTTTGTTGTGCGTTTCGTTTCCGTTACTGCAATATGAGTGAATTGCTTAAAATCCTTTTAAAAAATCACAAAAAATGAAGTAAATGGTAATGAAAAGAACGAAAACGAAAACAATGTTTTTTCAAAAATTCACGAAAAACAGAAACGAACTGAAACGGACCCGACAAACGACAAACGACAAACGAAATGCAATTTTTTTGATTTGTGCCATCTCTAGTTTTGATTCCCTACTATGCCTCCTAGAAGTTAAGGCAGTCTTGGGAAAACCACATGGTCCCAGAAAGCAACTGGAAGGAATGACTGAGTTGCTGGGAAGGTCAATATATGTTGTAATGCACTTGATGTCATGTAATTGGTTAATTAAGGAGTGTAGAAGTTGTTTGTACATTCATTGGGTTTAGAACTTCCATTCCTTGTGGTTGATTATGGATGGCAGCCATGCAAGGCTAAGATCTTTTTGCATGTTCTAGACTTAAACATTGTAAACAGTGATGTGATGAAGTGGAACACTATGCTACACACTATGAATCATATGCAGAGCTCTGTTGTCCATAGTGGAGGATGCAAGACAGGAAACATATGACAAGAAGAGTGCATTTTCAACTTCGATCTCCATACTTGGGGTGTGGAGGAAGACGGTTTGATTTCACCACTGTGTGTGAGGCCTAGACTCTTCTCCCTTTCAAACCTGTCAGAAACTTTCTCCACGTCACAGCTCACCAACGCCACCCTGAGACACTTCTCTCGAGACAGAAAGGTCACCTTGTTCCCAGACACTTTGATGGAGCTGTGAAGCTGGAAGAGCCCAGCCTATAGAGGGGGGGGGCTCCTTTGTTTGTGATACTCAGATTGAGATTTTTGTTCGATTTCTTTTGAACTGATCAGGCAGGAGCCATGTGGGCCAGGCTGCTACCTGATTATTTCAGCATGCGCACATGTTGTGTGTGTCCATGTGTGTGTGTGTGTGTGTGTCTTCATTCTCTTTGCCTCCCGCAACTGCAAAGCGGCACGTTTGTTGCCTGCATTCCCCCCCGTGCTCTCTCTGACAGTGGGCTATTCCAGTGGCAGTGGCAGGTGCGGCACGAGGCACAGGGAGAGTGTGTTGAGGCATGGCGAGCCCTGATTGGCTAATGATGAGGTAATGTTATGCAGTATAAATAGAGATGCAGTGTCAAGGATGCAGCTTGTCAGCCTGCCCAAGTCCTTTCCCCGTGTAAAGGAAAGCACTAGCCTATGAAAAATGTCTGCCGAGATGTCTGGGACAAATTAGATGTAGGCTGAGAAAACTCCCTGACTCCTGAGCAAAGACTCCTTCTGCCAGACAGGCTAGGAATATAGAGAGCTATTCAGTAGATTTTCACATGTTACAAGTACTCCTTTTCTCAGTCTCCTTTCTGCTATTAGGCAACAAAAGAGTTGCATTCTAAGATGGCGTGCAGTCTGTGTATAAACGAATATAGGAAGCAGTGGAAAAATACTGGGAGCAGAAGATGCAGAGGCAGCTGTGACCTCCAACTTAACATGATTCTTTATAGGATGGGTCTAGCTCAGCGAGTACAACTGTCACATTTTACAATGATATCCTGAGATACACTACACCCTTGCTTGCAGAAGAGAAGGCTTCAGCCCGCCCCTTAGGAAAATAAAAAAAAATCAACATTAGAGGAACAATAGGGCTCTGCATTCCATTGGGCACAGAAAATCATGACTTGGACTATTAAAATCAGTTCAGGGTGGAACAGAATTTGGAAAAGTTACAAGTTTTTTTAAAGTACTGTACAGCCCCCAGAATCTACAGACAACACAACCATGTTTGTAGCTGGCCATGCTGTTTAGGGATTCTGGGAGCTTTAGTTCCAGAAATTATTTTCTCCAGGCTTTAAGATACAAAGCTTAGGGTTAGCAGACACACTGCTTTTCCTGGTAGCAGTACAATGGCAGATATGAATCACCCCACCTCTATTAATGGAGGCCAACAGAGTTGGGAGAGTAGCATTAATTGTTGACATGCCTGCATCGTTTGGTTATTATGTTTCACTCAATTGGTTGAGAAAGTTAGGAACATAAGGAAAAGTATGCTGCCGTATTCTGGACTCCTGTTGTGCTCCTCCGTGATCTTGTCTGCAGCAGATGAATTATCTGGAGAAACATTTGATAACAACAGAGGCAACAGACTGATTCATAGTACTTCTTTGTTCATGTTGCATGATATCTCCTTACCTAACATGGGTAAAATATAACTCCGCTATAAGGACCTCCTTAACTGTCACCTTTTATAGACTGTTGTCAAACAAATGAGTACATAGTTTAGATCAGGCATGTCAAAACTTCGGCCCTCCAGATGTTTTGGACCACAACTCCTACAGTCCTTTGCCACTGGCAATCTAAGCTTAGAATTCTGGGAGCTGTGGTCCAAAACATCAGGAGGGCCGAAGTTTGGACATGCCTGTTTTAGATCCTACCAGGCCAATCAGGACTCATACTGCCTTTCCTACTTAAGCAAACACCAATTTGTCACTGGCTGCTTTTTGATGTATTGCTGGGGAATATAAGTGGTAAGTTGCAACTGCCCATGTGTGCTGCTTATGGGCTTCCTGCAGGCATCTGGTGAGCCACTGTGACAAAATCCTGGGCTAGGTAAGCTGTTGGCCTGATCTACCATGGCTCACATAAGCAGGCCAGGAAGAGAAAAAAATCAGTGCCAAGTCTGAGATACACAGATGGGTATGTGTAGAATAGAAAGGGTTTGGATCTGTTCTTCAGTGATATGCGCTCACTTGCTTTTCTGGTACCAGATATTGGGGGGAGGGCCCTCCCACACACTACTTCCTGCTTGATTTGCTGCTTTGTGCTGCTGCTAAGCAGCTGGGAGATTTGAGCCTATAATTATTAGTACTAGAAGGCATTTTTCTGATTTACATTAGTCTTCCCAACCCTCGCCCCTCCTCAATTGTATTTATGCAAGGTCTGCATAACTGGTATTCAGTCACATGAAAAGCAGCCGAGCAACCATATATTGAAGCTTGCCAGGTGTTTAGGATCTCTTCTGCTTTTAAGACACACAGATGTGAGTCCAACTAACCTAGTCCCTGATGCAACCTCACATAGTGGCACAGAGTTGATCAGAGTCTGTCTCTGGCTTCTTGCACATGTTGCCTCTTCTTTTGGAGCCAGTGATTCTTGTGTGATTCCTTCTGTGGTCACACCAGTGTGGAATGGGCTGGCTTGAGGCCAGAACTTGAACAGAGCATGGGAGAAAGGAAGTTCCCTCTCTGGTCCATCTATTATTTTTAGAAAGTGTTTATCCCAGGAACTGTCTTTCCAGGGTCCTCCTGTTGGCCCTCTTTCATTTACCGGGGGTTGGGGGGGGGAGAGGAACCATTCTGGGCCAAGGTTGCCTAGGGGATTCTATGTTCTGCCATCTCAGTTTGTTTCCATTACGAAGGTTAGGGTGTCACCAGCTTCTCAGGTGCCAGGCATGTCACCTGATGTCTGAATCCAGAACTATGTATATCAGTAAAAGACTCACCAAATTCATCCTCTCACAATGTCAGGTTGGTCTTCTAGTCCTTTCCACTTTGCTTTAACAACAGAGGCACAAGCAATTTTTAAGTCACTGAATTTGGGTGGTCAATTCTGGCATGGACCAGTTGTCTTCCCCAATATAAAAGTAAATAAATAAATATTTTATTATTTATTTAACTTGTATACCCCCTATCTGACTGTGAAGGGCACTCCAAATAAATGAAAACAGAAATGGCAAGGAGCTGGCTTTTAGTTTTGACAAATTGCTTGTTTAGGTCCTGAAACTATGCAGAGGACTCTTATTGATGTAATGATTAATTGGTGTAGGCTTCTAGGAGCTACAGTGTACCTTCTTTGTTTTTTAGCCGCAAGGGGGGGGGTAAAGAATATTATCTGAGAACCCAAAATCAGTCTTGGGGAACCACATGCAGCCCCAGTGCCACATTTTGCCTACCCCTAAGTGATGGTGAACCTTTTAGTGCCCAAACTGTGATTCAAAACCCACTTATTTTTCGTAAAGTGCCAATATGGCAATTTAACCTGAATACAGTGGTATCCCAGGTTGCAAATGCTGCAGGTGCTACCCATTGGGAAAGCGAGGACTGAAGAGCAGGCTTTTGACTTTCCTGTGGCCACAGCACCCCCGCTGTGGCCATGGGAAATTCAACAACCTGCTCCTCAATTCTCACTTTCCTGAAGAGTAGCTCCCTGCAGAGAGGTGGATTGGGTGCTACACAGTCGGGAAAGCCAGAGAGGAGTGGTAGTGGCTTCATAGTCCCAGTTTATTCTCCAGCCACACCACTCTGGGAGCAGCGTGGATAGAGAGTAAACTGGGGCTACTCGAGACCGTTGAAATGGCTCCATGCAGAATGCTGGGTGAAAGGGAGGCAGTGGTTTGTGGGCTCCTTCATAGCCCCAGTTTATTGTCCAGCCGTGCTGCTTTTGGAATGCCCAGAGCAGCGTGGCTGGAGAGTAAACTGGGGCTATGAACAAGCCCACAAGCTGCTGCCTCCCCTTCACCCGTCTCTCTGCACGGAGCACAGTGGCATGCTCCAAGCGGAGGGGGAAGTGCCATGGCTGTGAGGGAGTGATGTCACGTGCCCATAGAAAGAGCTCCGTGTGCCATCTTTGGCACCTGTGCCATAGATTTGCCAGCACTGCCCTAAGCCAATGAGTTGCTATATATGTCAGGTATAATTTTTTTAAAGAATTGCCAAGATAGAGGTTAATATTAACAGACATGTAAAATTTCTGGGAATGTCAAAGCCATGAAGAAACAATATTAAATATATCTAATATATGGGTAAAGGGGTGATTTTCCCCCTGTTCTTTTCCCAAAAAATCATAATTTTTACCTCTAGGTACGGTTGAGGTTTTCCTACATTGTTTATATTCATAACATCACCTGGATGACTATGAATCTTCACATACACATTGTCCTACACTGGGCACATCATAAGAGGGCAGAATTCTTTGGAAAGGACAATTTATTTATTTATTTATTTATTTATTATGGAGCTTCTATACCGCCCATCTTCCCAAAGGAACTCTGGGCGGTTCACAATAAAGTGAATCAAGTTCAGTCAATTCGACAAACACACAAGACTAAATACTACAATTAACAGACAATTTAAAATTTGCAACCCAGGCATATCTACAAAACCACAATGGATATTGGGAGATGGTGGAAGAAAAAAATTTAGAACAGACTAAACTAAACTAGGTCACCAAAGGCCTCGCGGAAGAGCAAGGTCTTTAATGCCCTCTGGAAGGCCGGCAGGGACTGTGCAAGGCACACTTCGCTAGGGAGGTGGTTCCACAAAGTCGGGCCTGCCACAGAGAAGGCCCGGTTCCGAGTCAAGGTTTTCCGGGCCTCTCTGGGCGTGGCCACCTGAAGCGAGTGCGCCCACGAAGTTGACCGCTGGGCGATCCGCTCTGCCAGGTAGTCAGGTCCCAGGCCATGGAGGGTTTTATAAACTAAAACCCAGACCTTGAATCTAATCCGGGACGCAATGGGAAGCCAATGCAGGCGAGCCAGGACCGGGGTGATGTGGTCGTAACGATGCACACCCGCCACCAGTCTGGCCGCCGCATTTTGCACCCGCTGCAGTCACTGGAGGAGAGTCAAGGGCAACCCCATGTAGAGAGCGTTGCAATAATCTATCCTCGAGATCACCAGCGCTTGCACGACAGTTCTCAGGGAGTCCCCGTCCAGGTATGGGCGAATCTGGGCGATTTGATGAAGATGGAAGAAAGCGGTTCTGGACACGGCCGCCACCTGGGCCTCCATGGTGAGAGCCGGGTCCAGAACCACGCCCAGGTTCCGGATACTGTCCGCCAGCTGGAGGGAAACACCCTCCTTCCTGGGGAGAGGGCCTCCATAGATGGACGGGGAACTCCCGAAGAACATCACCTCAGTCTTCTCGATATTGCTATAAAAGTTTGGAGGCAGTAGGAAAAGAAGAAGACTAAATACAAGATGGGTTGACTCCATAATACAAGTCACATGCTTGAGTTTTAACGGGGCTGTTAATGATAGGTCGTTCAGAGCGTCACTCATTAATAGTGTCAGATTTTGGATGTGGCATGTAACAACAACTAGCCGCAAGTCAGTTTCTTCAGTCACCTAATCTTGGATACTCCTGTATGATAGATTCTTAATTGGAATAATGAGGTATCAGTAAGGTCACTCTGACCTGCAAATGCAGGATTTAGACTATGTTTTTTTGGGTTTTTTGTTTTTTTGTTTTCCTTCCTTTCAACTGGGAAACCTTCAGTTTGATGTAAGCTTTTTGGACTTTTTGCCACACAGAAAGTGGCACGACAAGCACCATGTGATACCATCATCCTCTGACAACCCTTATAATTGTCCAAGGAGAAAGATACCTTATTTTAAATCTCAGCTTGAGAGAGAAATATTTGAAATCAGCCTCATGCAGGGCTGATATGCCATCCTGTTTCTCTGGTTATATACTTGATCGCAAGTGCAGGCAGCTACGTGACCAGCACTCATTACCATAATTCCTAATTATGACTGTCTAGGAGCCCAGCAAGAGGAAAGAATAATTATGTCAAACGGGCTGTGCGATGAAGAGAAAAGATTAATAAATGCCCTGCCTTCTCTTTCAGTTTGTGGCAAGATCTTTTCACATTTTCTCTGCAAAGTTTTGCAAAGCCTCAGATTGCCGGAGAAAATTTACGTCCCTAAGGAAAAAAGGCTTGGTTCCAGTGGTACCAGGAGCTCCCACAGCTGTGTCAGGCAGGCTGCCCAGGTTCCCTTTGAAAGGCTTCTTGAATGCAAACATTGTGACACAAAGAAAAAAAATGATATAGGGAGGGATGGGGGGAAAACAAACTCCTCTTAAATGAGCCATTTGAGCTCCTTTTAATCTAAGGAAGAAAAGAGGGAAAGGAGAGCAAGTGCCAAGGGACAGGGGAAACCTCAGCAGCATCTGGAAGTTTTCCAGCTCTTTTAAATAAGTTGGTGAAATGAGATTTCACTTGGAGCTTTGATCAACAACATTGGTAGCACGTCAAAGGATAGAAAGAAGTGTGCATGCCTGGCCTCTGAAGTAAGCAGCTAGCAATATGGCTCAGGAGGTTAGGTAATCAACAGTGGCAGGAACTTTAGTGACACTTGTTTTGTTCACTCCTCTGGTTCTTGAGCTAACTCAGGTGACCGTTTTGAAGGATGCTGAAGACAGAGCCACTTTCAAAGAGTTAGTGATTTTAGCCATTTCCCAGATTCTTCAGGTAGGGATGTACATGATTGCTTGTCCTGTTGCATCTGTGAAAGAATGAGAAAATAAAATGGGTTCTCTCCCTCTCCCTTTTCCTGCAAAATGTCAAGATATTTTCTGTTCATCTTGCTGAGAGTTTTCACATTGAGAAGAACATGTCTGGTGCAAATTGCATAACTTTGGATGAATTGAATAGTAAAGCCTTGAGAGCTGCTACCTGTTTGCAGGGACTTTTGAAAAACTACAAATGTTGAATAGGCTGTTTATTGCTTTTCGAACAATACTCGGTCCTTTTGTGCTTGTTCTCTCTGTGTGTGTTTGCATGCACACTCTTTAGTTCACAAAAGAAAGAGAAACAGGTTTGGGCCAAAAATATTTCACACATGTTGCCTATATGTAGGAAGTTATATGTGCACAAAGTATTTTTAAAGGGTTGCGTATGTTTCTCTGATCTTTGAAACCCATACCGGGTTTGAATGATGCCTGTCTCCTCTGATTCCTCTGTGGTCTGATGTGGGGGCACAGGAAAGATTTCAGTAGTCCCCAGAGAACTCAGTTTGCCTGCTCCACATCCTCTCAAAATAAAAGAAAGCATAGGGCTGGCAAACCTACCGTATCCGAGGCTCTGACTGCAGTGTGTGAATATGTCATTCTGCCTTTTCCCTGGTGCTGCAGGCCAGCTCCTTTGTTACCACAGTATTACTAATTATTGCCAGCTGCTTTGATAGAAATACGGTAATAAAAAGGAACAGCCCTTTGTGGTCCAGTCTACAGCAGTCTAGCAGCATGATGACACACGTGTATGCATGCAACTGTGTGGCTTCCACACTAAATTGCACAGACGAACCTTTACTAACATGGGGGAACATGAAATAATTTTCTTTTTCTTCTTATGCCCTGCCTCAAGTAAGTGTATATGTGTGTGTGTGAGAGAGAGAGAGAGAGAGGGAGAAAACACTTTAAACACACACACACACACACACACACACACAGAGAGAGAGAGAGAGAGAGAGAGAGAGAGAGAGAGAGAGAGAGAGAGAGAGAGAGAGAGAGAGAGAGAGAGAGAGGGAGGGAGGAGGGAGGGAGGGAAAGGTCAGATTATTTATTCCATTTCTCTAAAAGCAAAAAGCAGTGTGCTGCTTATATACTGCACCATAGTGTTTAAAGCACTCTCTGGGCAGTTTACAGTTTAATTATGCAGGCTACACATTGCCCTCCCCAGCGAGATGGGTACTCAATTTACTGACCTTGGAAGGATAGAAGGCTGAGTCAACCATGAGCTGGCTGCCTGAGATTGAACCCCAGGTCTTGAGCACAGTTCTAGCTGCAGTACAGCTGTTTAACCACTGCACCACAAGGCTGTTATCTACTCTTATAATTTGCAAATCAAGAAAAGAGGATGCAGAGCGTGCAGGAAGAGCTGAAAGGAAGACAAAAGGTGAATCATTCATTTCTTTCTCACAAAAAGTGGAAGTAATTGTTTTCTCCGCTGGAGTGCTCACCACACAACTTTCCTGGAGTGTTACAAATTATCACTTTGTTTATAAACTGTTTCAGAATAAATACCAGCTGACAATGCCATTCATCCATTAGATTTTTTTCTGCAGCTTGCTTGGCTGTATGTACTTGTTCCTTAGTTTGGGGAGATTTGGGGCATAGCTTTAATTCATGCTTTCATCCTGGGTGACATTCTGTGAATAACTGGGAGTTGAGTCATGGCTACTGGACTTCTTTTTTGAGAGATAGAAACGTTTCGCTGTTCATCCAACAGCGAAACGTTTCTATCTCTCAAAAAAGAAGTCCAGTAGCCATGACTCAACTCCCAGTTAAACGCACCTGGATGACTGAGAATCTTCACATTCTGTGAATAGCTAAGCAGTTCTAAGTGTAGCCCTGCCTTTTCAGCAGTTGCTCGCCTACCTCAATCTGCCCAGAAAATGATGCAGATGCATAACTCCCTGGAGTTCTTTGTGTCCTTGACCTCTTTGTATATGGAAGCAGACCCCCACTTCCACCCCCGTGTGCATGCACAGAGTCCATTATTTTCTTATCTTCTGACAGTTTCTATGTGCTCTTTTACCAAACCAAAACTGAATTGAAATATATACCTAATGGTGACTCATAAATTACCTGCTTAAATAAATAAATAAACAAACAAACAGATTTCTTGGCACAGTTGTTGCTATGTACAAAGATCTGCCTCATTGTGGTAGAATATGCTTTTTGAATGAAGAATGTCTCAACTTTCATCTCTCTTTTATGAAGGCTGGGCTAAGAAAAACTCTCATCAGAGATACTTAGAACACTGAGACCACCAGATCGATTTAGGATGAGGCAGATTTCTTTCCATCTACTTGAGTTTTGAGGATGTCCAACTCCTAACAGGATGCTTCTTAATTTCCAATATTGGTAGAACATGATGCAATTAAAAACAATTTTTAAAAAAAAATCATTTTTGCATTGTGTTACAGACAGAAATTATATACAAATTTTACAAATGTTTTTTCTGTCATTTCTTCCACTGTTTCAGTCATTTCTTCCACTGTTATCTCTGAGTTTCTGAGCATCCCAAGAATTCCAAATTCCAAATAGTTGCTTTTTCAACTTTTGAGGTTGTGGGCCTTCCATGAGCAGAAGCAATATGTATATTGGGCGGGTGGGTGCAAATTATCTAACCATGGTTTTCAAGGGGGATCTGATCACATAGGTCTTACTCAGCAAACGGTCACCCCAGCAGGGTTTGCAGACTGTTTTGGGAAAGCCCGTTGTGTGGGCACACCAACCTAGATCATTTAGAATGGTCTCCCTGCGACACAGGATCTGTTCCTGGATAAGTGGCTCTCAAGCAACTGGGAAAGCTGTTTAAAGGGCACCTGGGTCGCCATGGCAACAGCAAGATGGCTGAAGAATGGCAGCTAAATGCAGCTGCCCCTCATTTAATATCGACTCTCGCACTGACGGAACAGATAATGGGCAATAACACACCATTATCCTGGAGGGAAATGAAATGCTTCAGTAGATACCTGTCATGCTGTGAGGATTTGTTACTGTACCATCACTGATTTTTCTCTCTCTCATACACCCCTTTGTTTACTGCATTCCATTTTTCTTCTTCAATTCTGTATGCCTCTTGATTTTTATCTCCAAGTTTCCAAGCTGTCCCCACCCACCCCCTTCACTTCTGCTTTCTTTTTCTTCTTCCTTCATTTTCCCCCTCAGTTCCTTTCTGTCCTCTACTGGCTTCCTCTTTCAAAACGGCGCCAACTCTTTGGAATAAGCTACCGAGCGAGTTACGGCAGGCTCTGTCACTGGCGTCGTTTAAGAAAAATTTAAAGACCTTACTTTTCCGGGACGCCTTCGGCGTGGATTAGGGATTCAGATGTGTGGTTTTTTTTCCCTTGCCTGGCCCGCTTGATCGACTTTGCCATCCTGTGTTTCGGATCCTTGATGTTTTAGCTGTTTTAGTTATTTTATCTCTTCTTGGTGTAAACCGCCCTGAGTCCCCTATGTGGAAAATAGGTGCGGTATATAAATGTGAAAATAAAAATAAACAAATAAAAGGCTTTGGGGAAATAATCAAAACTTTTCTTTTCCTGTGATGTTTGACAGTATACTTTCATGGCAGGCTGAAAGTCTGTTTATCATGTTTACTGTGAAATAGTCATTCGTGTCTGGCACTCTTTAGACATTACCCGTCTTTCAGAATCTTAGAACTACATTGGTAATCTAAATTCCTTCCGAAGTAGGAGATCCAATAAAGTCTGTTCCACTGTCAACAACTCATGCCATCAGGAAATGCTTGTCAATATTTAGTCACGATCCCTTCCTTTGTAAATTAGGATTGACCCATCTTGCAGACAATCCATTCCTAGAAGCCACCAGTTTCTTCAGCTTCAAGGCCTAGAACTCCAAGCTAGGGCAATGCAGATCGAGGTGGCATTTGGTTTTCCTCCCTGTATAAGAGAGGAAATGCATTGTTCTCCTAAAAGGAAAGGAAAGGCCTGTACACTATGATTGTTACACATAATTGAAACAAATTGCAGCTAGAAAATCTGCAGAAAATCATCTCTTAGCTCTTGACAGAAGGAAAATTGCTGAAAAGACTCTTTGCATTGAGGGGAAATTAGAAATGGAAGGAAGAAACCTCTTCCTCAATACAAACACTAATGCCTACTCTACACTCATATGCATCCAGAAAAAAATGATACTATAATGATTATGAATACATGTCACAAAACACCAGCATGCATGCTGTTACAATTTGATATTTATTAACTGCTGGCGAATATTTGCAAATTTTTCTTGTCCTCTCAGTCTTGGCACAAGAAACCCAGTTGAAAGATTGACTTTTGAATTATCTTCACTTCTGTACAAGAGTAAAAAGACCCACAATATCTTTCTGTCAGTAGCATTATTAGTAAAAGAAACCCCCACCTTTGGATACAAAATATGGATTTTTCAGAAAGCTCTTGTACAAGTATTTTTGTACACAATAAAATATTTTGGCGACCAGTACAAGGTGTTTTTGCAAACCCCTCAAAATATATTCATGTTATTTTTTTGTTGATTATGACGATGATGCAAAAAAAGTGCAAACATAATATAAGTGCACAAAAATGGCTCCCTCATACTTTCAGCCAAGGAAAGCAGCGTGGTAGACAAATTTATGGTATGCTGATGGGTCTGCAGCACAACTGATCCAATTTTCACCTAGTTCTTTAAAAAAACCAAAAACCTGATTTTAGCTGAAGATAGCAACATTTACAACAACTGCAATTAACAACTACAATAATAAAATACAGATCAGTCTCTTTGGTCACATCTCTCTTCCTCAAGTCCCTTCATCTTTGGAGTGCAGCTTTTTGTTAAATGACCCAGAGTCTCTAATTGTGGTATAATGACTCCTTTCCTTGGCTATCATAAAATGATAGAGTATAAGCCAACCCAAATATAAGCCGAGGCACCTAATCCCCCCCCAAAACTGGGAAAACTTATTGACTCGAGTATAAGCCTAGGGTGCCTTCTCCAACAGGTAGAATTTGCCCTCCGCCACCCTCCCCCAGGTGGCTGAGTACACAAGAAGGGGTGGAACAGGTAGGACCTGTGCTCTTCCACCTTCCCCAAGACAGATGAGCACTCGGAAGGTGGCGGAAGTGCAGTAATTATATTCACTCGAATATAAGATGAGGGCTTTTTCCCCCCGCCAAAAATAAGGGCTGAAAAATTCTGCTTATATTTGAGGATATATGGTACCTTGGTTAATGAGCATAATCTATTCTGGAAACATGCTTGTATACCAAATCCGTTCCAGAAAAATGCTTGTATACCAAAACACTTTTATATTAAAGCAAATTTCCCCATCGGAAATCATGGAAATTCAAATAATTTGTTCTGGGATCCCATAGACCACATACTGTACACACAAACTGCCAACCTCTCACAAAAGAAGTTGGCTAGAATTCCATGTTCACATCATGGTTTAGATACCTGGCTGCAGAATCAGCTCTGTTTGGGACTAATAACTGAATTCTACTCTGTGCTTTTAATGTGACAATAATAAAATGCAGTTTGTAGCCCTGCACACACTTGACTAGCTGCCCCATAACTAGAAATGGTTTGAAAAACAAGAATGGATGTTGGAAACAAATTAAATAAAAATCTAAATAGAAAGAAAAATACAGTAACAGCTAATAGACATGGGCACGACCAGGAAAAATGACGTTTCGAGTTTTCGTTTGTCGGAACGGGTCCGTTTCGGGTCGTTTCCGTTTGTCGTGAAATTTTTCAAAAAATTGTCGTTTGTCGTTTGTCGTTTGTCGTTTCCACCGCGATTTAGCGTGATTTTACTTCCCAGAGCATAGGGGCGTCCCGCAATCAGGGCCGGCGCTAGGTGTTTTTGCGCCCTAGGCGGGGCGGGGGGCGGGGGGCGGGGGGAGGTGCGGGCGGGCAGCGGTGGCAGGGGGCCATGGGCGGGCAGCGACAGCGGCAGGGGGGAGGCGCGGGCGGGCGGCTGCATGGGCCGCAGGCGGGTGGTGGCGCAGGCGGACGGGCGAGTGGGCAGTTAGGATATCACTTAGGAGGTTCTGTTCTTGGCTTGCACCCCAAATATGTGTGTGTGCAAGCAAATTGAAGTTGGGAAAATAGAAAATAAATGGTAGTATATAATATATTTTTAAAATAAATCCACACCTCCCACTCCCAGTCAAACCTCCCCCTTTATCCAATATCAGAAAAAAATCCTCACAAACTGCCAGAGAAGAAATAAAGAATAAACCAACTGCTATTCCCTTCAGCAGACAAAGCTGCAGGGAATCAAAGAAATTATTTTCTAAATTCAATTCCCTCCCTGCCTGCCTAACTTAAATCCTAAAGCCTCCAGCCTCCCTCCTCAATCTCGATCGGATCACACCAGCACCAGCAGCCAGCCCTCCTCCCTCAACCACATCCATACACCTGACTGCGATTTCTGGAAGGTGCCTCGGCTTTTTATGCCCTCTGAGACATCCAGAAGTGTCAGTCAAAAACCTGGCGATGCCATTGGTGGAATGGTTCAAACAATTTGCATGGTCCCATCCCATGCCCAGCCCAAATGGGCAGGTCTAAAAAAATAAAAAATAAAATAAAATAAAATAAAATCAATACGTTTTATTGCTATAAAAAAATCCACTGCTGCTACTATTAAAATTCAGGCATTTAAAATAAATAAATTTCACATGTTTCTGTGGTGCTTTGGTGTGTTTTTTGACCACGATTTCAAAAAAAAAATTGCGGTCGCCATTTTGGATCCCTCCCCACCACATGGCATGGCGAGACGACGAGGATGACCCCCCCCCAGCCTGGTGCAAGCAGCCCAGGACAGGAGAAGAGGCGGGGAAAGGCCGGGGACCCCCCAGAAACCATCCCTCTGGTAGGTGGCAAAGCCTCAGGCAGGCATATTTTCGCCTGCTTTTTTGGCCAGGAGTCGGTTTTTTTTTCATAAAACTTTTAAAAAATTTTTCTGTGCTTCGCATTGCGCGATCGCCGCGATAACACAAACGGAAACGAAAAACCCGACCAAATTTTTCTTTTTTCGGTTCGAGTTCGAGTTCTGACGGCTTAATTATCGTTACCGTTTCCGTTACGTAACGGAAACGATAACCGAAAATGGAAACGACAATTTTGCCTAGTCGTGCCCATTTCTAACAGCTAACCTGGCTAGAAAGCTTCTTTGAAAACAGTTCTGTGTGGTCCAATGGAAACCTACTTTCCTGTCTTCTTCCCCTGCCTTTGAGGCTTGCCTGAGACAGAAGTTCCAGACAATCACCCACAACCCAACAGGAGAGATTGAGAGAGAGAGAGAGAGTGTGTGTGTGTGCCACCATTGGCTCACTTGTGATCATGTGGCCTGTTCCAGGGCTTGTCTTGCAAGACATTGCTTGAGTGATTTTATGGAAATGAACCTGCCCAAAGCAGGTCTGATTAAAAATGGGCCACTACCAACCCTCCGGTCATGCAGAGAGACTTATTGGCAGGCAGGTGGGCAGGAATTTGATAAAGGCAGGCAGGCATGGTAGGGAAGGAGGTAGACAGGCAGTGGAACAGGTGGAGGAAGGTATGGTGTGGACCTATGGGTTTGGAAGGCAAACCCAACCTGGGTAGGTCCTAAAGGAGGACATGCTCAGCTTGCCCCAGCTCCACCTGCTTCTCATGCAGCATCCTGGCTGCCTTGATGCTGCGTGAGAAGTGCCCAACAAGCTGCCTGCACTTATTTAAAATAAAAAGGGGTTGTTGTTTTTTTAACTTTTTGTAACCAGCTGCAGAGTGCAGACAGGCAGAGACAAACCTGCTGCAGCCAGGCAGCAAAAAGAACTGTCTCTCTCTCACTCACTATCTCTAACACACACACACACACACACAGAGAGAGAGAGAGAGAGAGGGGGGGGGCAACAAACACACAGAGAGACTGGGTCTCACTGCAAGGCCAAAGCCCAGAAAACAGCCAGAGCCAGCAGTCTCTCTCCTACACACTCCTCCAGAGACTACAAAATGAGGGAGAGAGTGAAAGCCTTTTTATAGACTACCCACACACACACACATGAAAAAAATCACGAGGCACACCACCATTAGAAAATGTTACTCTGTGCCTACAGTCTCTAAAAGGTTCACATTGCTGGTGTAGGGAGAAGCAGGACAGAGGGGCACAGATTGAGGCAGCCCGCTCTCTAGCACCCAGTTCCCGCTTACCTGTGTTGTTTTTTTAAAGACATTTTGCCCTGCATGGACTTCTGTGTCCAGTGGAGACCTGAGAAGGGGCACTGACTCTCCAGGAACACAAATAAGGCCCAAAAGCCCATCTTGCTCTCCACACTGTGGCCAAGGCAGATGCCTTCAGCAAGTCCAGCGACAGGAGGGGAGGAGGATGAAGGAAGGCAGGAAGGAAAGAAGGCAGAAAGTGTTCTGCTTGTATACCGCCCCATACCACTTCAAGGAGTCTCTGGGCGGTTTACAGTTTTAGTTACAGTAGGCAGGCTGCTAGACATACACATATGCAGGCTAGAAATGAGCACGTTTCTATGAAGAGGGGAAAGGGTACGAATGGAATGAGAGAGGTGGGGAAAAAAAGAAAGAAAAGACACAGAGAGAGAAGAGGGCGACCCAAGACAGAAAGAAAGGGGCAAGACTTCAAGGAACCCATCGCGGGCCCCCTCAGAGACGGCACCCTAAAGGCCGTCCGTCCGTCCGTCCAGCCATGCTAGTAGCCCCCCCCGCCTGCCCACCTCCTCAGCCCAGGCCCGGCGGAGGCCTCCTCCATCCCCTCCTCCTCGCAGCCCTGCCGCTGTACTCGTGGGGCAGCCGGGCGCCCCTCCTCCCCTTCCCCTCACCTGGTGGTTTGTTCTGGGCTGGGGCTCCCGGGCCGGCTCGTGTTGGCGGGCAGGCTGTCGGGCGGCTCAGTCCATTGGTAGCTCCCAGGAAAGGGGTGGTGGTGGTCCAGGGTAAAAAAGGAGGGGGGGAGAGGGAAGCGAGCGAGTCGTGGCGGCGGCGGCAGGCACAGGGCAAACACTAAGAGAATGAGCGGGGCCAGGTCCGGCCAAGGAGGAAGTGACGCCAGCGCCGCGGGCCTCGGGGGGGAGGAGCCAAGCTGGCCCTTGGACGTTATTTATAGCGCCTCCCAGCTGTGGGCCGCCCGCCAGCCCTGGGTTGAATTTCTTTAGAATTTTTCAATTTTTCCCACGGCACACCAGGCAACATCTCGCGGCACACTAGTGTGCCACGGAACAGTGGTTGAAAAACGCTGGACTAGCCAGCAGACAATTAGCGAGAAGGCACAGGCACTGAAAGCAGGGTTTGCAATTGGTTCTCATTGTTGTAACAGGTCCCAGAAGCACATGGCAAAGCCACGTGCTGTTCAAATGCATGTTAAAAATAATTAAATATAAATCAAAGAGTACTGTTTTAATCACAAAACAACTCCAAAAAAATAAAAAATAAATAGAGATGGAATGGAATATCTGCATTATTTTTCCCTTGCACAGTAACAAAATAAAATATTCTTAAAAAGTAACAAAAATTAAAATGATATAAATCAAATAGTAGTTTTACACACAAATCAACTCTAAAAAATAAAAAATAGAGAGTGCTGCCATTTTAAACCTTTTCCTTCTTTTGCACAATGATAAAATACAGTAGGACCTCAGTATCCACTGAGGATTAGCAACAGGCCTTCCAGTGGATAATGAAAACCATGGATAAGAGAGAACGTTAAAATGTCCCCAAAACTGCTGTTTTGTGATAGTAACTTTTGCAACAGTAGTTTGCTTTACAGCCGTTCTTTGTAAAAGTAACTTGTTTTGCGGCTGCTGAATTATTTATTTATTGTTTCCACTGCCAACTGTGGATAACTGAATCAGTGGATAATGAATCAGTGGATACGGGGGTGCTACCGTAGTCTTTGAAAATATTTTAAAATTGATCAGAGTAATCACAGAATTACATGTTTTAAGCACTGGGTAGCAACTTTGTTGGGATTATCAGCCATATTTATTAAATATTTAAACATTTTATTCAATTTAAAGTTAGTTTTAAATCATTTTAATCCTTTCATTTTACATTGTACAGCAACACTGCCATTAACAAAAACGAATCAGAATGAACCAAAATTTTCCAGTTCGTTTTGTTTTGTTTTTCTTTAAAAATCAGTTCATTTTTCATTTCGTTCTGAAATGAAATAAAAAATGAAATTAAAAATTCATTTTGTGCACATCTCTAGTCTACATCATAAGGTGATTTTTCCCTTGGGAAGCACACGGAGGTACCCAAACCACTGAGCTATATAGACAGTTGGTCAAACTTAAACTGGGTATTAAATATAGGCTAGGTGTGAGGAAGTAGGGGAGGGAGACTTGCAATGGAGTGGGTGCACATTAGCTAGACACACAGCCTACAAGTAAGGGAGTTTAAACTTTCCATGGGTAAAATACTACAGTGGTACCTTGTATAAAGGAATTAATTCATTCCAAATGAAATTATGTGAAGCAAATTTTCCTTTATACAAATTTCCCATAGGAATGCATTGAAAACGAAGTAATGTCTAATCGCAAGCATTTTTATGTTGTACGGGTTCGCCCCATAGGCGATTCTGTTAAGCAAATTTCCCCTATCTCCAGAATTTTTTATGTTGTACAGATTTTATGTTACACAAACCATTTTTTATATGAGGGTCCACTGTTCTCTTTTCCAGGGCCTCAGGATAGGGCCTTTTTAGATGACCCCTAAGATCCGCTGGTACCTTAAATACAGACCAGAGATATTGAGGGTTTCTTGCTCTCCCTGCATTCCCACCCCCTCCGCACTTCCTTGTTCTGTCTGTGTGAGGGGAGGGAGAAAAAAAGGGAGAAAAGAATGCACTCTTACCTCCGGAGTGCCGATGGAAGTTGCTCCAACCCCCCGTCACTTCCTGGTTCCTCTTAAAGGGGTGGGAGGCAAAAAAAAACAACAACAAAAAAAAGAAGCGAGGAGAGCCCGGCACTCTCCGCATCAAAATTTTTCACTCTCCCAGAGCAGGTACCTGAAAAGTGCGCTGGGTCACGGTTAGGTGGGCGGGGTTGCACTTAATTTTCTGTTAGCTCTGGAGCTGGTGGGGAAACATTTTAAAGCTCCGGAGCTGGGAGCCATTTGCAGCGGAGCTTAGGGGTCATGTATAAACGCCCATAGAAAAGATTGGTTAGGTTGTCTTATGATTGTTCCAGGAAAAGAAGTAAAGTCTATAATCTGTGGTAAAGAATGATGTTGGATACTTAAAGCGGTTTAGTTTCAGGCTGCAGAGCCAGAGACTGGCACCTTGGATTCCCCAGAGCGCCACCTACAAGTAAAGCCAGCCTCTGTGGACCTGCGCAAGAGCCACAATCCCGAGGCACCAGAGAATGGTAAATGACTTCTGGATATTCTCAATCTGGAAAAACCTGAAAGGGATTGAGGAACCTTGTGTCAGAATTGAGGTGAGAGAGTATGCAATTACTGTGATTAATCAAGGATAGAGAAATAGAGAAAGATTTAAAGGGGGAATTATGTGGCAGAATGTGCAATACAAAGAAGTCTGGCAATGTTAGGGGGAGTGGTCCGTGTACTGAGGGAGTGGCATCTCAGATTTCTAGGGAAGGCGGAACTGGAAATAAATTTCTGTGGCATTATTTAGCACCAGGAAAGGTGTAACAGTGGCATGGAAGGTGTAACAGTGGCATTCACAGCGAAACGTTTCTATCTCTCAAAAAAGAAGTCCAGTAGCCATGACTCAACTCTCAGTGGCATGGAAGAAATCCTTCCTGAAGGAACATTGAAACCGACAGCAAAAGGCACACCCAGAAGGCCTGTAAGACTGAGCCCCAGGAGAATATAAATGTCCTCTGTCAGAAGAGGGGTGGCAATCTGAAGCAAGTATTCGTTGTCCCCCCCACCCCGTAAGAAAAAAAAATACATATTCATAGTGTACCTATAACTGCTGAACGTGTTTCCAGGAGGAAAAAGAATCACAGGCAAAATATCTCACGTGTAGTCTATACGTGCAATAACTATTGGTTGTGACCTCCAGCGTTTTGCACACACCTAGGGCCTTGCAGTAGGCAGAGGCTGGCCCCCAATGTCATGCTTGTCTATGTCTGCTGAACATGGAGGGGGGACTAACACATTATTTTCAGGAGGCTATTTATCCTCAAGTTGGGCCTGTGTGTGGTTGTCCCTTGTCTGAAACCATAGTAACCAAGCATCTACCAAATGTTAAAGAAGTGTAGGTTTAGAAAACAAGGCAGCTGTGTTCTGTCCATTTCAGGTTGGTGTCTAAGAAATGCCAGCTCTTTCTGTCTGACTATATAATTGTCAATATTAGAAACATATTTATTGCTGGGAGAAAGAATAAGAAAGGAACACAAATTAAAGGGCAATTGGTCGCTTTTATCTAGCATTTGGGTGGTTTGAAACTGCTCATATTTTATGTGTTAGGAAAAAATAGCAGTCTGTGCCAGCCCTCATTTCTTATTCCCCCTCCATCTCTGCTTGTTTTTCATGGTAAACACATCAATATGGAGCAGTCAGCAAACAAACAGTCCTTTATCAGGGGTATGTCTAGATCGCAGAGGATGCTAAACAGCTAAGGGAAGTAGATCTGACAGCAAGGAAAATAACTGTTAAAACCCACACATTCAGTTATGTGGATTAATTTTGTAGCGACAGATGCTTACTGTTCCAAAGATGGAAAAGAGAGTAGAAGCAAGCTGCAGCTATTGATATTTGAGGTGCAAAAATATGCTACTGATAACAAACAAGGTGTAAGCTTCTAAAATGAAAAGTGTTTGTCTCCAGTTGCTCAGCAAGTGGGAACATGGGTGGTAAAGTAATAAGACCCTGGACAAAGGGGGTGCAGGAAAAGCAAGGGTAGGGGAGCAGGCTCTTTGGTTCTGTATTCTATCTTAGATGCAAGAATCATTCCAAATAAAACAAAGTCATTCCATTTTGGTTTTAAAATGCAGACTGTATAGGGAAATGAATTGACACCCATTTTGGGGGGGGGATTTGCCTAATGCATTACTACTAATTAATGTGTATTAAACTTGAAATATAAATTGAGGTTATATACATGCTAAGCTACCCCAGTGTAGTGTAGAGGACAGAATGACAGACTCAGGAGAGCTGGAGTTGAATCCCTGCTTGGCCATGGAAACTCATGGAGTGATGGTAGAACTGGTAAAACCATTCCTTAAGTATCTCACTTATGTTGAAAGCTTGCTTATGGTGGGTATAAATCAGTTTTCCAGAGATCCAACCCTGAAGAGGTTTTCCATAAATAAGAAATGACAGTTATGATTGCTGGCTAGGTAGCTCAAAGAGCCAGAGGTAGGGAGTTCACTTCCACACAGTGCATCCCAGAAGTGCCATCCTCTGCTATCACCTGGTATAGTAACATCAATGATCCACACTTTTTTCTTCTCCACAATCACAAGATCTGGGGTATTATGCTCCAAACCAAAACCCTTTCTGTCTGTATTTGGAAGTCCCAAAATTATTTTGCTTTTTCATTTTCAATTACTTTTTCAGGCTCATGATCCCACCAGTTATTTGCTACAGGCAGATGATAGCTCTGACACAAATTCCAGTGGACCATTTGAGCAACTATGATGCTGTTTGTAATCAGTCTGAGCAATTTTCTTGCAACAACTCAATATATGGTTGATAGTTTCATCCGCCTCTTTACAGAATCTACATGTGGGGTGCTCAGCTGGTTTTTCTATTCTAGCCTTAATTGGATTTTTAAATTATTATTATTATTATTATTATTATTATTATTATTATTATTATTATTATTATTATTATTATTATTATTATTATTATTATTATTATTATTATTATTATTCCACACCTTGAGCATCATACCTTATAATTTCTATTCTACTTAAGTTCTCCTTTCTTGGAGACTGGAATGTATTGTTTTGTTTTCCATATTTGTTAGCTTATTCTTGTTAGGATTTTGACTTGCTAGAATGACTGATAATAGCAACTAATACAGTATTTCAATGCTACTCTGGAATTTATTCTCCATAACCATTTTAACATATTTTGCAGGAAAATGCCTCCTCCATTTAAGGCATGATCATTATTCAGACTATTTACTAAGCAGGTATTAGAAAATCCTCATCCAGTATGCAAAGAGTATTCTGAGTGGTATATATAAATTAAGGATCGTACAGCTAAAACTGTGTTAGGGCCTGAATGAATAATGCTAGTTTAGTAGAATGAAATCTTCCTTAAATAGCATTTACCTTTTAATTTGATCTTCCTTGTATCTGCCAATTTTTAATCACTTTCTTTGTTGTCATAAGAATGAAGTCTCAACATTGTTCTGAGCAGAAATACTAAAGAGTCCCATCCCCCAAAAGCTCAAACATGTTGTACAGAAGTATGTTGCACGGCAATGGCATATGTCCGTAGTTTTTAAATAGATTTTATTTTTATGTTCTCCACTATGTCTGGTGAAGTACATGAAACAGCTCCTGAACTGAACGTTAGAATATTAGAATATTCTTTGTTGGGGCCAAAAAAGTGACTCTCTTTGTTTTTCTGCTTGATGCCTAGTAGTATCAACTGAGCAAGGTTTTAATAATATTCTCTCAATCCTGCAAAGTGTCTATTGAATCAATAGAGCTAGCAGGCTTACTGTGATAAATCATACAAAGATGTGAAAATAATTTTATTTTTGTTATGGAGTGCCTCACTTCGCTAGAGCCAGCAGGATTTTGGTGATCTATCACTTTACGTCAACTGTGGTATATCATGGCTAAGAGAAAAGAGACAAGTATGGGAGTGTGCCATTCACCGGGCCTGCAGGATAAGATAAATAACACTGTTATGCTATATATGCAAACAGTATATTTGAACGTCATAGCCGCAAATAAGAATGTTGTCATTTTATCATTTTCTTGTGTTGTCAAATGGGCAGAATGACAAAGCATGTGTGTGATAGCCACAAGCATTAGCTATATAGAATGTAAGCACATAGATAAAATATACCAGCCATATGATTATAGATTCTGGCTGTAATCAAATGAGGGGTGGGCTGCATATGGAAACAGGTTCCTATATAGGGAATGCTGTGTTGCATGATAGAGGTTGGACGATGGCAAGGGAGAAAAACAGCTACATCCCAGAATGCCAAATTATAGGCCATGAATGATCATGACACATTTAGGAACTTAGGGACAGCCATGCAGAGTTGGGTCAAAGGTCTTTCTGGTCTGCCACTCTGTAAACAGTGGCCAACCAGCTACCCATTACATGTTTGCCAGCAGAACATGCATGCACTGCATCTTCTCCTCTTACACTTTCCATTAAGTGAGAGACAGGGGCATATTGTCTTGATACTGGTGGTGATGTATAAGTGATTCACACTGATTAGGAAACTTGGATGGCTCTCACTCTGCTCTTTCAAAACCTCTCAAGAAGGCAGTCATCATTGCCTTTTGTGGCAGTGATTTCCTCAATTTAATTTTGTGTTCCCTTTATATTTGTTCTGAGTTGCACACTATTCAGTTTCACTGATGATCCAGATCTACTGTATGTATTACAAGGCAGAAAGGATATACTACTTTCATGCCTTAGTTTTATAGCTCTCTGCTGTTTCTCTCCACCCATTACCTTTTTTAAATTAATGCCCCAAACATCATAACTTTTCCTCTAGCACAGTGGTTCCCAGCCTTGGGTCCCCAGATGTTCTTGGATTAAAATTTTGGGAATCCTTCACCCCTAGCTGTGTTGGGCAGGAGTTCCGGGAATTTTAGTCTAAGAACATCTGTGAACCCAAGTTTCCAAACCATTGCTCTGACATGAACTGGAGATGCGTTTAGTCCCGGAACAGGTAAGCTGCAGGTGTTCAGATGTTACTAAAGTGTATTGCAACTTGCATCAGTCCTATTCAAAATAAACCAGGGGAAAGAAATGCCTACTAGTATTGCTGTCATACAGGATCTGTTGGGGGTGGGGGTGGGGCGGGACTTTGTTTACTCCCACTCACTATCAGGCTGCCTAAAAAGTAAGGCCTAGGCTTAACCCACTTCTTTCTTCCACTACTACAGAATAGAGCCTTCAATGCTGAGCATACTTATCTGTGGGGGAGGGGCACACATTAAATTTGTTTGCTATTTTAGTGTAAACAGATAGATTGCATAGGAACCTCATGGCACAATGGTTAAACTGCTGTGCTGCAGCTAAAATGGTGCTCCCAATCTGGGGTTCAATCGGCTCATGGTTGACTCAACTTTCTATCCTTCTGAGGTTGGTAAAATGAGTACCCAGCTCGCTGCACTGCAGGTGTGTGTGTGTGTGTGTGTGTGTACCCTGCATAATTAAATTGTAAACCGCCCAGACAGTGCTTTAAGCTCTATGGGGGGTATATAAGCAGAACACTTTGCTTTATTTGCATTATTGTAGTATAAACTATTGAATGGATTACCCTAATGTGCTGCTATGCAGTCTCTCCCACCCCTGAAAAAAAAAATCCCATGGGTTCACTTGCTGTCAAGGAACATTGTTGTGTTTCAGAGATTTCTGCCATTTGTCACATTGAGAGGTTGGCCTCTGAATCCCGGATGATTTCTACAATTGTACATTTCAGTTTTGATGAACGTTTAGAGGAGTGAATTTTTTGGCTTGCATAAATCAATACAGGTAGTTGGACTCCTCCTCTAGGGTGATAAATTGAATGGTGATTATTTCATGTGTTATAGATTTTTCCTCTTCAGAGAGCTTTCAGAATCTCTTCTCCTTCCCTGAGTAAATGTGTTTCCATAATCCTTGACAGCCATTGCTGTGTTGCTGCCAAAGTAATATGATTGGCCAGTTATGCACCAGGAAATAATACCCTGCAGAGCAAGGGGGAGTAAAAGGCTTGTGTAATATTTGCATATGCTGATAAATGTGTAGTAATGCAATGTAGAAAACAACTTTCATAATTCAAACATTTATTTAATTTATTAATTTATTAAATTAGTAAATGCCTGTAAATATTTTATTTATTTAAAATGCTTATTTAAAAAGGACTAAAGGCAGCTTACATCATCATCATCATCATCATCACCATTTTTTATTTTAGAATATTTTTACCCCACCTTTCTCCTTGGAAAAGGACCCAAGGCAGCTTACAATAATGAGGGACAATATACAGTCCAATACACTTAAGACATATTCAAGCACTTGTGAGCAGGGAATTGAGGGACATCTTACAGCATTAAAAGACAACATTACATTAAAGCTACAAGAGAATGAATCAGTTAAAGAGAGAGTGAAAATTCCATGAAAAGTTAAGAGTGAGGGAAACTAACAATTGAAAACATAGTGTCAATGCAATCACAAAATATACAAACACAATGTCTATGTGATCATGTAAAGTGGATTCATATAAAGGTCACATAATAGGTGGTCCATCACTCAGGGAAAGCTTTCCTGAAGAGAAAGGTCTTTGCCTCTTTCTGGAAAGACATCAAAGATGGGGCAGTCCTACCTCTGGTGGGAGGGAATTCCAGAGTCTGTGTGCAGCAGCTGAGAAGGCCCTTTCATGGGTTCCTACAAGACGTACCTGTGAGGGAGGTGGGATGGAGAGAAGGGCCTCTCCTGATGGCCTTAACACCCAAGCTATTTCATACTGTGAGATTTGATCTTTGAGGTAGCTGGGACCCAGGTCATACAGTGCTTCGTTGGTTAAGGTCATCACTTAGAATTGTGCCCAATAGCTGGTTGGTAACCAGTGGAGTTGCTTTAAATGGGGTGTAATATGATCTCTGTACCCCACCCCAGTCTGCAAGCTGGCTGCTGCATTTTGGACCCGTCGAAGTTTCCTGAGGCTTTTCATCAGTAGTGCCACATAGAGTGCATTACAGTAGTCTTAAAATATTGAAAAGGTAGGAACAGTAGGTATACAAATATTTAAAAATAATGCAACAAGTATAGTATTAAACATTGTAATTAAATCCATACTAAAACACATTTAAAACAATAGATCACAACAATCCATTAAAAAGAAAAAGAAAACCAGCCATTTAGACCACCAGCCATTAAGGGAAAGCATATCTGAAGAAAAAGGTCTTTGCCAGCTTGTGGGACAACAAAGATGGGCCAAATTGTGCCTAATGTCTCACTAAACTTTGAAACACTGGTTCATGTTCAGCATAGCCTTGGGAGACCAAAAAGCCCTGCTGGCATAATTATGTGACATCTTGCCATGGAGAAGGTGATGTTAGCCTCCAGAAGTGGCTAGTCTTTCAAAAAAGGAGGAGCTCTGTTCCTAGAGAGGGAGTTTAGTGCCCCCCTCCTCCTCCTCTTGTTTGAAAAAGGGAAGTGAATGTCCACTTTTTCACTCTTTGAAATGTGTGTGCACACACATGGGAAGAGAGATTCAGCCCCTGAAGAGTTCAGGGAGATCCAAATGGGAATCACACACCTTGCCCACCCCTGCTGTAAAGTGTCATGAGCTACAGGGAATCTCCTTTCAAAATGTTGCTCTTTGCTTTCTTGTTCCTTATGCTAAAGCTTCCCATGGCAGTAATATGGTATTCTTGCAGAACCCATCTCCAGGGTTGAGCTTTGAATGTTACGTGAGTGACAGTGATAGAATGTCTCTCCTCTTGCTCTCTTTTCAACAGCTGATCGGGAATCAATGCAGAACTTTAATAATTGGCACTTTCATTTCTGCACCTTTTACCAGTGCAACCATTACTTTGGGAACAATCTGTTGCAGTAAAACACAATGACTGATATTACCAAAAGTATATACCTTGGTTTTGTGATCTGACATGTCTCCTTTCTTCACTATTTGCTTTACTATTTGCTTTACTATTTGCTTGAGCTGATGTTATGATAAAGACTGGATTGTGAGTTTGGATGAAGTGACCGCACAGTCTGTGTTAGGAGCAATAGATTTTGGCATGCAATTGTTAAAATTTGATGGCACAAAGAACAGTGTATCCATATTCAAACTTTTCTGTTGGGGTTGAGGGTATATGGGAAACCTTATCCCAAGCAGAAGTCTTGGTACCGTAAAAGCTTATGAATTCATTCAAAATCCTCTCCTTATTTGGACATTGCTTGGAGGTTTCTCCACTTATTATGTGTTTTTATCATTGTTAGCCGTCCATAGTTCCCGCCAGGGAAGATGGGCGGGATATAAGCTTACAAATAAATAAATAAATAAATAAATAAATAAATAAATAAAAAGCATTGCTAAATTAATGCATGGGAGTGCACTTGGTCACTGTAACATATTTTAATTTGCTGTCTTACTTAATGGAAGGTAAAAGGTAAAATGGCACATTTCCTCTGGCATAGGATTTCGTTCCACTCCCCATCTTTGATCCCATTACACTGGAGGTATATGATCAAGAGGAGAAGTCAAGGCAGCACCATAAGGAGTTGATTTCACAGCTGTAGAGACTCTCACGAATTGGATTGTATGGTATCTTCGGGTGCCCCTTTAAACTAAAAGTATGCTTGTGCTACAAAGGAGGGCTACAAATAAGGAAATGGAGGAGGGCCTATCATAATAATAATAATAATAATAATAATAATAATAATAATAATAATAATAATAATAATAATAATAATAATAATAATAATAATACTCATCATCATCATCATCATCATCATCATCATCATTGAATTACAGAGCTGGATTGAAGCCTACAAATTATCAGTCCCTGTGAATAAGAGTGGGGAATTGAACCCTATGTATCATCAAGTTCATTTATGGGGAGGATTTCACTTTCAGGAATTTGAGCCCCCTCCCTGGTTATCTTCCCATTCCTTTCACAATAGCACTTAAGTTGAAATATACAGCCATTAGTTGAAGTGTGAGCACCAGCATCAACTTCATGAAGATGTCAGCTGTAGCATTGTTCAGCAGCTTGATTCCATATTGCAGACAAGTGAAGGCTGGAGATGAAACGGATGCCAGTTAACTGTCCTGCATCTCTGTGTTGAATCTCTTCTGTTGATTTCACCCTCAGTTCAGTAATAGTCTCTCCTGACAGGCTGAAGTCCTCCTTCATAGCCTAAGGTTTATTTCATCTGGACACTGTTAATTATTTTTGTTGTCTTGCTTTTCCTTTTTCTCCCTGATGGTATGCCATGGTAAAGGTCAGCTTTCAGAAATGGGTCTGTCCATGGCTGATAAGGTGTTTGGAGATTGCATTTGAGTCATTAAGCTCTTCCCCTGTAGACATGGCTTCTGCTCTGCTGCAAAGGAAAGCATAGACAAGCAGGAAGAGAAATGCTTTATTTGGAGGGAAGGGAGGCCCAAATAGAGAAGCAAGCATCCATCTGCCAATGTATGTGCTTCATGTTTTCTTTCCTAAAGCTCTTGTATGCATGACTGTGTGTTTGCATGGGGGGCATTGGAGATTATTTCATATCCATTTCGTAGCCATGTTTATTTGACATCGGATGGATGCTAGCATGAAAAAAGCCTGCATGTTAAATTGTACATTGATGCTGTCTGTTGTGTGTACCTCTGTGGGTCTAGTAGAAATAGGTTAGTGAAAAATGGCTCCCCATTAACTTTAAAATGAAGATAAAATACCTAATTAAATTACGTTTAAATCAAAAAGATAGCCTTTAAACGGGTACTATATAAATATAATATTACTACACCATTAGACTTGCCAGGTTTACTTTATTTCTTCTCTGTCCCTTTTGTCACTATTTTCAGTTTAATGAAAAAGACAACTATAAGACTTTTTGAAAATGCCATATCTAAACCACATAAGAAAACATTTCCTTGTTTCCCTTTCCCCCTCTCTTATTAATCTCATCTCTTTGTCATTACATTTATTTGGCTTTCTTTAAGACTCTTGTTAGAATGGATGATGCAAATATAGGAAAGAAAGGAGAAATAGTTTTGTTTTGCTTTTAAAGTTGTTTATGACGGAACTCTATTCTAAGATAAGGGGTTTTTCTGCCTTCATTCTCCCTTACTTGAATAACTTAGCAGTGCTAAGTTAGCCCAGGAAAAACACTGATGCAAACCCCAAGTTAAGCTACCCAAACATTGTTTTCCTGCAAAGGGTATAGACTCATAAAACAACAGGTGGATGCAGATCAGAACATGCAAAACAGGTGGACGGCCTTAAATGAAACAGTATGAGTGATCACAGGGTGTTTAAAACCAACCCCAATACAAAAGATTGATTATCTAGCTGGCATCTCCCACCAAAATTATATTGGTAAAATGCCACATAGAAAGAGTAGGTCAAAGCGACATCCTCAAAAAAAAACTTGTTAATTGGTCCTCAACCACCAAAGCCGAGACTGAAATCAAGATATAGTTTTCCTCAAAACCTCTGCCCCTCCGAACAATCAGCCCCCACAGATGTATGGAACGTGAGCAAGGAGCTACCGGATAACCGAGTAGAACCACATGATTCTCCACCATCTGGCCAAGAACAACCTTGGCCCATATAGAAAGTAGAGATGGGCATGACTTAGCGGTATTCCCGTTTCCGTTTCCGTTACTCAGTTCCGTTACTCTACGGAAACGGTAACGGGAATTACTCCCCCAGACTTCGAGCTCGAAGACGAACGAACAATTTTGGTCTGATTTGTCGTGCTTGTTCCTTGCATCGCGAGATCGCGCGATGCCACACGCGGCACAGAAAAAAAAGTTTTTAAAAGTTAAAAAAACTTGTTAGGAAAATGCCTGCCGTGCCTCAGGGCACCTACCAGAGGGGTTGTTTCTGAGGTCCCCGCCTCCCCCCATCCCCCATCCTGGGCTGCTCTGGTGGGACTCGCTGCAGGCTCGCAGCCAGAAAAAGCCCAGCCCCGCCGGCCCGCCGCAATTAAAGGCAAGCAAGCGGCACGGACGGCAAGGAGCTTTTAAACTCTCCCCCCACCCATTCCCGGGCCATAAAAGCAGGCGGAAAAATGCCTGCTTGACTAAGGGCGCAGGGCACCTACCGGAGGGGTGGTTTCTGGAGGGGGGGTCCCGCCTCCCCCCCGTCCTGGGCAGCCGGACTCGCGAGTCGCCATCGCCATGCCATGCAGTGCGGGTGGGGGATCCAAAATGGGGCAAACGCAATATGTTTTTGAAATCGTGGTATAAGACAACAGAAACACGCGAAAATTTATAAACTGCCAGATTTTTTGGAAAAAATGTCTCTCCTCTCCTCCTCTGTCCTCCAATTTTATTTTATTTTATTTTATTTACACCTGCGCAATGATGGGCTGGCCAGTAGCCAGCCATGTGGGAGTGGACAACCATGCAAATTTTTGGAGCCATCCCACAGTCGCATGGCCACTTGGCCATGGAGACTTCTGGGATGTGCCAAAAAGCCCCCTAAAACCTGCCCTTAACCCTTGACTCCGTACCCATACGTCACAGACTGTCTTCTTAGTGGGTCAAGAGGCACCCAGAGGTGCAACCCACTAGCCCACCGTAACCTTACCCGTCACTAGCCTAACCCTAGCTCTTGCACTAAGCACCTTTAAAGCCAGATCTACTTGCTTGCATTGCACTACACGCAGTGTTCCTTCTGTGTGAGACATCGGGAGCCTTGTGAAGGGCCCCTATCACTGGGACGTCTGCACATTATGTTATGCAATATCCATATGGCTATTGCATAGCATTTTGCAGCAGCAGCAGGTGAGGAAGGGAGACCCCCATGTAGAGGGGTCTCTTGGAGCCTGCTTCCCCTACGGGCCAGAGGAGGCACCCACCCCACAGAGGTGCCTCCAGGAGCCCGTTCCCCCCCCAAAAAAAACCAGTACTAACGACAACGAAAAAATTAAAAAACGAACCGACTGCTTTGCGAAAACGACTAACTAGCCTCTGCAGCTGCTTCAACTCGATTTTTTTTCAAGTCGTGCCCATCTCTAATAGAAAGCATTAAATTGTTCAAAGTGAGAAAATGAGGTTTCCCTACTGACGACACCTGGTGCATATGTTACAGTGTATACCAGGTGTCTTCAAACTACCGCCCGGGGGGGCGGATGTGCCCCCTCAGTGTCCTGAATCCGGCCCCTGGGACCAATTGCTGCCTCCCATACCTACCCCTGCTTTGCGAGCAAACTAGCCTCTGCAGCTGCTTCTATTGCTGAGACAGTTCAAAGTGGGGCATGTTCAAAGTGGGCATGCTGGCCACAGTTCAAAGGGGAGGGCCCACAAGGTCCCCCCCCACCTGCCACCCCAGGTCGTCAGGGCATTGGCTGCAACCAAGTAGGGCAATTTAAAATGGGAGGCCTGCGGCAAGGTCTCCCACTCCCTCCATGGCGCCGAACCCCCCCTGCTCCTCCCCCCCACCTGCCCGTCTTCCTTGTGTGGCTGCCAAATGCGTTATTGTGGTTGTGAGGAAGGAAGGGGTCAGGTGGAGGCAGTGCCAGCCATCCTTCTGAGCCGGAGCAGCCACGGCAGTGGACCGATGGAGGGATGGAGGGCAGGCAACCGAGGGGGAAATGGAGCTACTTCCTGCCCACCCAGCCCGCTCCAAGCTGCTGCCTTGCTCTGTGGAGTGAGGGAGGGGAGGAGGGAGCCCAGCCATGGCAGGAGGCTGAGGCCGCTGCCATCATCACTGGGTTAGAGACCAATGAGGAGGAGCTGGCAGAGAAAGAAGAGAAGGGAAGGGAAGGCCAACAGTGGCCAGGGCCTGGTTCCTGGGAGGCTGGTGGGGCTGCATTTGTCCCTGGTTGGTGATGGGTGGTCTGGTGAGCCAACAGAGCACTGGAACCTGGCTGGGCTCGGACAGTCAGTGTGCTGTGGGTGGCTTTGGGCAGGCCTTCCTGCCTCCCCTCACTCCTTCCCAGCCCTTGCTCCCTCCTCCCTCACTTACAGCACACCAAGTCGGGCCAGGCCAGGCCAGGCCAGGAGAGGAGGCAGCTTTCCCTCTGGGGCGCAGCGAGGGTGTGATGGCCAGGGTGCATGGCTAGATCCGCATGCAGTGGTGCCAGCATTGCCGCAGCTGCTGCTCCTCATCCTGAGTGAAGGTGATGAGGGGGCTGAGTTTGCCTGGGCTTCCGCCTTCTTACCGACACAATGAAAGAAGGATGGAAGGAGAGCCGCTCCAGCTGCTGCCACTGTAGGAGGAGGAGGAAGAGGCACACCAGAGGGATCCCAGTGGTGGCACCTCAGGGTGGCAATCTGGAGCAGGAGGCATTGCTAGGGACCAAGAGACGCACTGATCATGGGCCGATTGTTGGTGGGCTCTGCCTATTTGGCCCTCACTCCCCCTTTTCTCCATGTCAGCCTTTTTTTTTTTTTTTGGACTCTGATCCGCCCCCCAGTGGTGTCTGGGGGATGTTGGACTGGCCCGCTGTTTGAAAACTTTGAGGACCCCTAGTGTATACAATGCCCTTCAACATGAACAGAGGAAGGTCTTATGTTGGTAAGAGGGTCAAACTCAAATTAATGCAGGAGTCAAAGGACAAAGGAGGCTGGGGAGTACCTAACTGGCACCTTTACCATCAAGCGTGTGTATTGACTTGGCTAAAAGCCTGGATCTTGCTGAGAGACAATAGATTATTAACTCTAGAGGGTTTTAACCTTCAGAGGGGTTGGCATTTTTATTTATGGCAGAGGGGAGCTGAAAATAAGATCTTCAATAGTCACTTTATTAGGAGTTCCCTCGCTCAAAGTTGGAAAGGGATTAAAAGGAAATATTATAGGAAAATACCTAGATGGTTTTCGCCACTAGAGGCAACTATGCATCCCAACTTAATAGAACGAGGAACACTACCCACATATAAACACCTATTAGATGGAAAGGACAGTTAAAATCATATGACCAACTACACACATCAGGAACCATTAAATCATGGTTGCCGTATCACCAAATTAATGCGAGATATAAACTAGATGGAAAGGAAATTGGGATAGAAAATCATGAATTAGAACTAGATAAGTTACTACTGGGCACGGAGGCTAAAGTCATCAGCAAGCTATATACATTTATGTTAGATTGGGAGTTAAAGGATGAGGAAGTAAAAGATGTTATGATTAAATGGGCGAGAAACATCCGTCAGGAAATTAATCTAGAGCAGTGGGGAAGGTTATGGAAGATTAACTACAAAGCAACCATAGCTGCATCTTATAAAGAAAATCTATTGAAGATGTTCCATAGATGGTTCATAACTCCTGAGCGGCTACACAAAATCAATCGACAAATATCTGATAAGTGCTGGAAATGTAAAGAAAAGAAGGGAACCTTCTTCCACTGCTGGTGGACTTGTAAAAAAGCAAAAAAATATTGGATCAAAATATATAAATGGCTACAGGAAATAACAAAAAGAACAATAAGCTTTAAGCCACAATATTTTCTATTAGGAATGAATACTGGTGAACATCCCAAAGAAATAAATTATTTAATAATGCATATATTAACAGCAGCAAGGTTAGCTTGGGCCCAAAAGTGGAAACTGAAAACATCTCCCAAGGATGAAGAAATAATCTCCAAAATTTTAGACTGTGCGGAGATGAATAAATTGACAAATGCAATACATAATAAAGAAGAAAATGTTTACGCACAAACTTGGCAACTATTTTATGAGTGGTACAATAAGAGATCTCTGATATTAAGCGGGATATAAGTACAATAAATAAATAAATAATAAATAAATAAATAGACTAGACAAATGAAATTCGTGGGAGAATTGTGATCAAAATAAACAATATAACAAGCCATGAAATACCAAAGACAGTGTAAAAGAGGAGGTGGCAATAAACCATAAAAATCCACAAAGTTAGATTAGGGGGGAGTAACTATATAGACACTGGTTGACTTTTGAATTGAAATATAGTTTCCTTTTTCCTCTGAAAACTTTCAAATGTGAAGACACTGACTGTAATCGTAACAATGTACCAATATCTTTTCCCCTGCCTTGATTTTTATTGATGCATGCTCATTGTGTAAATATAATCACAATAAACACTCGAAAAAAAGGGGGGGGAGAGGGAGTGCTGTTGATGTGGCCCAGTACTGTGCAAATGCCATTTAGGATTCAATTATAAAAAATGTCATCTTATTCATTTTATATACCTTTTATAACTTATTTATATTCAGCTTGGCAGTGTTTGTTTATCTGTTAATATAATTTGTTTGTGCTTCTGACATGAATGAAGAGAAACCTGCAAAGAAAGCTATATATTTTCTACAGACAACCTTTGGGGGTTCTTCACAGGTCAGATATGAAGCCTGCAATAATCCCTATATTATTCAGAGAAGTTCCACTGAATTATGTTGGGAAAATATGGAGACAGATGCTTCTCTGTTGCTCTCAGTGTCATAGTAAAGTGTCTGCAATGAGGTCTAAGCTACATTCAGTATTCAAACAGTTTTGGTGTGAGGTTTTTGTTTGTTTGTTTGTTTGTTTTTTTTTACACGTTAATCACTTCCCCAGGAACTTCAATGCTTTTGGCCCGTCAGTCTACCAAAATGTACTACTGTACAGTTCTGCCATCTGTAGAGAAGACACCAAAGGTTCAAGTGTGTCAGGTCTTGATGTGAATGATTGTTACGATAATCAGCCAACATTTGGTGCACACAGAAATACAAAGAGATCCTCTCTGGGGTGGATTACAGTATTTTATTCACTTAAACATTATTGAAAAGGCAATTGGGCCCCATGCATGCTATTTAAACCATGTAAGGGCATTATAAAGGAAACATCCATCCCCGCTAAATACACATCTGTGTGCTTTGTTCATGTCATCTAGTGCACATATAGAAACTTTCAGGGCCTATACATTTATCAACATATGCCATTATATTTGAGGGCTATTAAAGTGGTTAGATAAAAGAAGACTACCTTATATCACCTCCAGTGTTAGAAGCCGGATGCACCTGAACAGAGCATTCAGGAAAAAGAAACAAGAAAGTGTATCACATGTTCCGTTTGTGGGTTCATGCCTGTGGAGCAATGGAAAATGCAAAGATGCACAAAAGACTGTCCCACTCATTTCCAGAGGAGCAGAATTGACTTCACTAGTCCCTGCCAAGTCCGGTTTTAACCCAAGCCTGATTTCCATTCTGGAGCTTGGACAGTCTCTGGTCTGTGACTAGATTCTGGGCTTTCCATACAGCCTGCATCCAGCTGATTGTCTCCAGGAAAGGCTTGTACTGCTGAATACCCATGTGTTTCCAGAGCCCGCAAGTCTGCTGGCATTGGCAGGCACTCCTTCTTTCACTTCTTCTTCCAGCACCACTGTTGGGTCAAGTTGGAGCTCAGGTGTCCAGCTAGTCTTCATGGTCACCCAGGGGCTTAGTGAAGGGGCTGGTTAAGATTGGCGTGTCTGCTCCGCATGTTCATACCTTAATCATCATAACCTGGACACATAGCCCTGTTCAGAGGCTTTCGATGATTAGCACATCATCTTTCTCCCCAGGGTACAGAATACTAGGTACAATTCCTCCTTCTCCCCTCCCTGCACCTCTGCCTGTGATTCTGTGGTGGGACATGAGTCCTCCCCAACTTTTTTCTGTTTCTCCCTTAAATCAGGCTTTCCTCAACTGTGCCCAGACTCTACCTCCTTGCTGAGGTGAGACTCAGCTCCCTCAGGGCTTTTCTCTCCACTTGGACCCTCCATTTCCTTCTTAGCATCCTCCTGGTACCCAGCTGCCAGGGTGTCATTTAGGTCTGCCAGGGAGCCCAGAGTGAAGTTAGATACCCCACTAGGGATACCCCCTCATAATGAATGAGTTATAAAGATATAAGTTATGACATGAAAATTATACTGTATATACTCGAATATAAGCCTAGTTTTTCCAGCCCTAATTTTGGGCTGAAAAAAGGGGCCCTCAACTTATATTCGGGTCAATACTTTTAGCCACTGAGGCAAGTGCTTGGGTCAGTGGCTAAAAGTCATTTTAAACATTGTGTGCTGCTTCTCATGACCCCCCTCTGCATCACAGGGGAGTGGCACGCAATGTTTAAAATGACTTTTAGCCACTGACCCAAGCACTTGCATCAGTGGCTAAAAGTCATTTTAAACATCACACACAACTCCTCCAGCTCACAAAGAAGAAGCTGCCAGGCCCTCCTGCATTTCCCACCCTAGACTTATACTCAAGTCAATATGTTTCCTCAGTTTTGGGGGTTAAATGAGGGGCCTCGACTTATACTTGGGTCGACTTATACTCGAGTATATACGGTAGTTCTAAAAGTTCTCAGTTATAAATATAGAAACCGAATTTAAAAATAGAAAAAGTGTACAACATCCTCATTATTTGTATATCAATAATCAATCAATCAGTCAGTCAACAAGCCTTTAACAGAGGGTTGATGAAAACAACAAATCTTTTTTTTTTTGGGGGGGGGGGAGAAGGCAGAACTTGCTCAGGGAGGGCAAGCAGACCAGCAGAAAATTCTACAGCCTGGAAGCAGCTACTGTACACTGAATTGTCTTCCCCACATTCTCACCAGGCATGTCATTGAAGTTATAAATAAATAAATAAATAAATAAATAAATAAATAAATAAATAAATAAATAAATAAAAAGTTGGCAGGAGCAAGAGGAAGGTTTCCTCTGAAGATCTCAGAACCCAAAGAGGCTAATATGGGTGAGAAGTGGTTCTTCAGATTGTTTCTTCTTTTGTTTCAATTGCAAATGTTCACCATCTAATGAGAAGTAAATTAGGCAAACAAAGCCATAGGCCACACAGGATATTCACAGCTACAAACTTTGGAACGACATCATGAATCATTGCAGCAGTAGTATGTACATGAAGGTAGGTATATTTCAAGCTCTTCTAGGCAAAGCTATGACACGAATGTTCTTTCCCAGCCTGTATCAGCATTTTGTGGCCACTGTGCCTGACTAGTTCTCATAGAGTTTTTGTGGATGTTGAGCCCTCCAGGACTCAAGTAGACTGTCAGAACTATCAAGTTCTAAGGCCCAATATGCTCAACTTTCTTCAGAAGCACACAACTTCTTTTTGTCTACTTACCTCAACCTCACATTTCATTCACCATCAGTGAACAATAGCAAGGAAGTGCTACCTGAATGACAAGAAAGGGTGCAGAATATAAAGGGCAGAGACATGAACTAGAGTAACCCAGAGTTACTGTATTTTGATACATTGAAACACCATCGTACTGTGGGCACAGGTCCACAAAATTGCGAAAGCAGATAGTTCGTTTTGCCAACTTCTTTTTAAATAAAATGACTCACAAGAATTTATACCACCAACCCTGTATAGTTATTTTCATAAGACAGTGAATGGAAACTAGCATCATTCAGATGGCTGACAGCAGAAATCACGTGGAGTCCAATTACTGTATAGTGCCATGGGGCTGGGCTGCCATAGGTAAATTTAAACATGGGCCACTACTCAAAGCTTTATTTTGGAACTATGTTTTATACTTAATTTCCAAGCGGGAAATCAAGTGTGTCTTCTCTTAAACGGTAGGCAAGCTGAAAGTGTGAGAAATAAGTTTGCAAAATCCCCACAATTGGAATATTTTCAGTGGGGAAATTTATTTAGCAATTATTTAGCAATTAATACCAACTTCATTGTAAAGCTTGCAAATCAGTGCCTAATTTTAATCACACAGTTTACTATGCTTATTTAAAATGGATTACTGTACTTGTATATTTCTAATTAGGCAAGGATTAATTCCATTCTTGCAGTGGGTCAGCTTCTTGAAGTATTTTCAACAGTTCAAAGCCTCATCAGTAGATGTTTGGGGGCTGGGATATGATATCTCTACTGTGCTTCCTAGGATGGGGACAGTTGACATCCCCCAGATCATGTCTGGCTGATGCCATTACATTCCCTTCCATTGTGTGCCCTTGGGCAAGATATATTATCCCCCAGAAGGAAGGGACTGAAAAGTCACTTCCAAATATGTCATTCATGGCAGACCATATATAAATTGCCATAAGTTAATAATTATGAGCCATCAACTTAATTCTGTCTAAACTGTAGGTGCATATAAGAATTGCATATGACCATTTTATCTCTAAATATGAACATGAATATTGCATCTTATAAAGATGCTGTGATGCATAATGAACTAAAAGTTTTATATCTCTTTTTTTTGTTACTACTAAGGCAGCTGTCTGTAGTTAGACATTATTGTGTTCCATAGTTTTATAGTAAAATACAGTTTAAATTAGTTTTTAAGAGATCGTGTACATTCTTATTTCCCAGAGAACCGCAGTGAAGTTCTAATGGGGCAATAAAATGTTAATATATGTTCTTGTATTTGGGTATGTACTGGGCTGTAGTTGGGCAGTTGCAGTTTGGTGACGTGCTGTAAACTGCCCAGAGTTCCCTGTGGGAAAATTGGGCAGTCAGTAAATACAATAAATAAATAAATAAATAAATAAATAAATAAAGAGAATTACCTGCTTTTGAATACATTGAAAACTAGGGAGTTCATAATAGATTACAGGAAGAAGAAAATGGACCTTCAACCACTATTCATCAGCAGAGACTGAGTAGAAAGGGTGACAGACATCCGTTTGTTGGGAGTCCATATTGAGGAGAATTTAACCTGGAGCGTAAACACCTCTGAGCTGCTGGAAAAGGCCCAACAGAGACCGTACTTTCTGAGAGTGCTCAGAAAGAATAACATCAGTCAGAAACTATTGGTTTCTTTTTATCATTGTTCAGTAGAAAGTATACTGACGTGCTGCATATGTGTGTGATACGCCAGTTGCACAGTGGCTTAGAGGAAATCACTCCGGAGGGTTATCAATATGGCACAGAAGATCATTGGATGCCCACTCCTCACATTGGAGGAACAACACAGCTCCCACTGTCTCAAGAAAGCACAGAACATTATAGGAGACATTTCTCATCCTGAACACTTGCTGTTTATACTGTTGCCATCAGGCAGAAGGTATAGATCTATTAGAACAAGGACAGAAAGATTCAGAAACAGTTTTTACCCAATAGCAGTAACCATGCTAAATTCTGTTAAAAATTAAGTTGACGGGTAATATCAATGTTGAATGTGTAACATGTATATTGTATGGGGATTGTGTATGGTTGTTTTTTAAATTGTAGTTTTTATGTATTGGGTATAAATGTTGTCTGGTGAGAGAATGTAGGGCTGTGTGTGTGTGTGTTTGGTTTTATGTCAGTTTTAAATTAGTACAAGTGATGTTCTGCATGTCAAGGGGCCTTTTCACACAACCCCTAAGATCCGCTGGTCCCTTAAATTCGGACCAGAGATCTTGGGGGTTCGTTTCTGTTCCTGCGTCCCCACCCCTCAGCACTTCCTGCTCCTGTCGGCGTGAGGGGGGGGAGGGAAAAAAAGGACAAAAGAAGCCTTTACTAACGTGCCGGTGCCGGTCAAACTTGCCAAGAGCCCCGTTACTTCCTGGTTCCATCTCAAGGAGCTCTTAAAGGGGCGGGAGGCAAAAAAACAACAGACAAGCCAGGAGAGCCCGGCACTCTTATCCGCATCAAAAAAAATTCACCTCCAAAGAGAAGGTACAAGAAAAGTGCGCTGGGTCGCGCTAAAGTGGGCAGGGTCGCACTTAATTGTCTCCAAACTCCGGAGCTGGTGGGAAAACATTTCTAAGCTCCGGAGCTGGGAGCCATTTGTAGCGCAGCTTAGGGGTCGTGTATAAACGCCCAAGGTAGGAGTATGTGTATGGATGTTTGTTCTTAAATGGTAGATTTTATTACTTGGATTTTTATACTGGGGTGTGTGGATGAGCTGACTGGATGGCATTTTTTAATCTCATATTTTTATACAATGACAATAAATTCTATTCTATTCTATTCTATTCTATTCTATTGAGACTGGTAAGTAAGCTGAAATCCAGTTGATGTGACTGTGTCATGTAAATAGTGATGATGTCATCATCCCAGTCATTATTTTAGTTTAATTTAAAACTTCCTATCCTTTCCCTTGAGATTCTGAGGTTTCGTAGAGATCCCCTTTGCCTTGGGGAAGCCTTTGGAAGCCTCAAGATAAGGGACGAGATGGGATTAGAAAATTGGAAAATTTGCTAGTGGTCATGCTCCAGTGGCAGAGACACTGGCAATGATTTTAAAAGCTCCTTGCTCAGTATCCTGGAGGCTTCCCTGAAGCAAAAAAGCTCCCTAGGGAGTCTTAGAATCCCAAGAGGAAATACAGGAAGTTTTAAATTAAATTAAAGACTAATGTCATCATAGGTGATGACATGATCCTCACTCACATGCATAGTTTCACCAGCTGGATTTCAGTCATAAATATATGCATAGATTAGAAAGTGACACTTCCTGCTAAATAACTGCTAGACAGCTCTTTAGGCATCTGACCATGGAGCCATAGATTAAATCCTTGATATGGACTGGATGATGATAATGATGAAAAAGCAAAATATTCACAACAGCACTGTTAAAATGTATTAGTAGTAGACATATTTAAACACACGTGTTGTAAACCTAATAATCTTACCATTCAAACACTACCTCTTAAGTCTTCCCAAATCAAAGCTCTCCAGTTCTGTGGGATCACAGTTCCTATGACTCCCCTGCTATCATGGCTAGCTGTGCTGGATAAGAAGATAGGAGTTGTAATCTAACACCTGTGGGGAATACCAAATGGAGAAGCCTTCCCTGGTGTTTCCAGTCCTGTTCATTACTTGGAATATACTGCTCAGGATATGTTAATCTTTGGATAAAGGAACACTATATCAAATTTTGTACTTTGAACTAGATTGGATTATACCAGTGGAAGGGATTAGATGACGTAATCCCTTCCAATTTCAGGATTGTATGGAAATATGTTTTCTAACATGAAGAAATAGAAAAGGCCATTAGTCACTTGATCTCTTTTCTGATCTTTGTCTGGAAGTTCTATGGATTCTGTCTTCCTTTATGTTCAACAGTAAAGATAATAACTTTGGCTAATAAACCTGTTACTATGAGCTCTTGCTTCCGTGATGTATAGTCGATAGCTTGTTAAATCTGAAATTAGCAACAGCTGCTCAAGAGCAAGGCTACTAAGTGGCTGCTGATAACTCTCTGAGCATTAAAGCCAGATTATCAGTGTGACTTTATGAAAATCAGTTCTGATGCCACCCTTTGAGAATGGGGCAGTATTTCCACTGTGCCTTGGATTGGAGGGAACTCTTTGGAAATCAGTCAGTCAGCTGTTCTGTTGCTAGCCCTTTTCTTCTCTAGCAACAGCATCATATGTGAGCATCACATGGAGAGATGAGGGAATGGCATATTTGCCATCTCCAGTAATCTCTTACCTTAATCAACCATTTACTGTACTTAATATCATAGCCAACCCTGGCCATCCTATGGCTGAAGCATTCTTTTATTGTTCATTATTGTGCTGCTGGTGCTGGTGCTGGTGGTGATGATGACGATGCCGCCAATGCAGTTCAATTCCATTTGACATGTACATATTTAGGCTGGTTAAATCAAGCTCTGCTCAAGGGTTGAACCTGCATACTCTGCATTTGAATCACTTCCCGTAATCTGATTTTTCTTTTATCTGTTTTAATTTTGATGCCAGCTGTCCCAGATCCCAATTCTGGGAAAAATCAATAAATTAATAAACAAACTAGTAGCTGTTACAGCACAGTTCTTTATGTATTCACTAGAAAGTAAGCCCTATTGTTTTCTGGAAGGTTGGTTACCTGATAGATCTATAGAGAACTGTTGCTGTTTTTATGTCTCAGATGCATTTTATCTTATGTTTACTGAGTTATACTAAATAACTCTCTGATATTGTTTTTCATAGTTTAACATTTAAATTCATAACCCAGCTTTCCTTTAACAAACTTCAGAGAATAACTCACTTAAATCCCTTAAAATGGCTGAAGTTATGAGTGCTATTAACATAACTTACTCTAAGCTCACACTCACTTTACCCTCATTGCAGCCCTTCAAACATATATTAAATGCTTCATGAAACTTCGGTTGTGGGGCAGTGGTTCTGTCATAATGACTCTATTTGGCATCCGACCTCAGAAGTACCTGCAGGTATACAGAGCATGTGTTTGAGTTAATTAACACATTTCCTTCTTTTGCACCTAAAGCAGCTAGAACGGAAAAATTGCCATAACAGAGTAAAGAGAGACAGCTATAGAACTCTTGGCTTTCACATCTTCATGTGATTGCTGTCAGTGGTTCCTCTGGGCCCAATAACTATAAGCTAATAGGGACAAGTCGATAAATGTTGAATTACAAAGAAGTATACACAAAAACCTTTCTGAGAAAACCGTTAAACAAAAATACTTTAATTAAATGGTTTATTATCTATTATGATCGTGTCTGGACGTTGAGTCATGGCAACTGGACTTCCTTTTTTGAGACCTCAAAATGTTTCGTTACCTATCCAAGCAGCGTCCTCTCAGTCTGCTTGGACGAGTAGCAAAATGTTTCGATCTCTTAAGAAAAGAAGTCCAGTTGCCATGACTCAGCTTCCAGATAACCTCACCTGGACTGAGAATCTTCACAGACATTATGTTCATGGAAACTCCAAGAGCAAAGTTGTTAGTTCCAATTGTAGTAGAAGTAGACCCATTTACCTAATAGACCTCATCAAATTCCTGCTTGCTTAATGCAGCTATTCAAATTCTGGCTAATAATTCAATTTAGATTTCAGATTCCTTTTAAAAAATACTTGTTAACAGTAGACAAAAAGGTTCTGAAAGTCAGTGTCCACCTGCAAGTTATGAAAGATGGATGATGCACAGGCAAGTGTTAATCATGAAATGTGTGTCAAATTGATTCCTCATCCATGATAGTATCGGGTTATGTGGTTTTACAAATAATCATTAAGCAGAATCAAAGGGAACATAGACAAGATGTTAAATGTCTTCCAGAGAGCATTGTGTGCCCAAGTTTAACTGCTTTGCATTGCTTAAATGGGGGAAATTAATTAAGTATTGTGAGATAGAAAAAAACAGTTCCTTAGTTCTCACTGAACTTAGTGGGATATATATTGTGACTAATTAGTCTGGATTGAGCCCATGACATTGATAATGTAATGATGAGTGGTTTACTCCTGCACAAGGTTCATTACAAGTAGATGTAATGCTTAGCCACTGTGGCTTGAACATGGCTCCTATGCTACTGGCAGAAAATACTCTCCCCAGCCAGAGTCTTATAACTAGAATTACCTCGCACGCCCATTCTTGCAGTCCTATTTTATAATGTAGCATGGCTTTATGCTGCTTTACTAATGAGTGAAAACCATGGAGAAATCAGTCAAGATAATTGATTTTTTAGTTATTAGTCAAATTAAAAAAGTCCTAGTGGCTAAAGAGCAATTTGTCAAAAGCAGTTAATTAGATACATTAAGTTATCTGTTAAATGATTCTGTAGACAATGCCAACTTAGCAGTAAAACTAGCCCCGATAAATCTTCCTCTCTTAACATACACTGTTTAATGGTTAAGTGAAGAACTATTATCCCTGAAGGAGACTGTGGATGAGAAAGTGCTACAACAATATATGCTTGTTTCATCAGTTGGTTTCTGGAAATCTGTGTTCATTTGCATGTTAACTGTCTGATATGTTTGTCGGAGTTGTTTAGTTTCTCACTTTCCCATTTGTTCACTGGTCATTCGTCTTCTAAATATATATAGTAAACACTATGCAAAAGAATTTGTATTGGTATCAGGTTTTTTGGCATTGTAAACTGGGGCTCACTGTGGTATGCCTGCATTTTTTTTATTATGTAGGTAGAAGACTGGAAATCATTTAACATGCCTGGATGTGTAACTACATTTTGATGCCTAGAGGTTTACTGCTCTATTCTTAATCTTAGGGTACATGTGAATGACATAAAAAAGATAGACAAATAGGGATGAAAACCTGGGTGTGAGTACACAGTGACCATATAGGTCCTTCACTGAGTCAACTAATCTTTCTGCCTGGAAACAAGAGGCTGGTAGCAATAACTATGAGCATTTTTGACAGATGCCTGAGTTCTGCACCTCCAAAGATGGGTCCCCAGGAAAATGCCCCCCCCCAGGGGGTAACTAGATACCAAAATTGTAGGGAAGTGTCTCCTAATTCACCTCTACAATCCCTCCAGATTTGGTGAAAATGGAGTTTCAGTATATGAGTTATACAACCACAAAGTGACCCCCGCCCACCCCCAGGAAAGTCCCCAACAGGCTTGGGGAACCCCAGGCTTCAACAAACGTTGGTGTCTCAAGGTGTCTTGGGACCAAGTGTTTAGCCCGACGAATCAATAAATTAAAAAATCACAATAAAATCATGGATTTCATATTTATATATAAATTGATGATTTAGCAATTTTAACAAGTTTTGCAATTCATTTTTTAAATTCATACCCAACTCTGCTCTCAACATTTCAGCACGCTGGGTCAAAGTCCCCCTTGCCCCTGCCTAGAATCATAGAATCATAGAATCATAGAGTTGGAAGAGACCTCAAGGGCCATCTAGTCCAACCCCCTGCCATGCAGGAACCCCATCACAATATTTCCAACAGATGTCCATCCAGCCTCTGCTTAAAAACCTCCAAGGAAGGAGACTTCACAACCCTCTGTGGCAGCATATTCCACTGCTGAATAGCTCTAACTGTCATGAAGTTCTTCCTAATGTTCAAATGGAATCTCTTTTCCTGTACTTTGAAACCATTGCCCTGAGTCCTAGTCTCTGAAGCCATGGAAAACAAACCCGTTCCCTCTTCAATATGACATCCTCTCAAATATTTAAACATAGCTATCATATCCCCTCTCAGTCTTCTTTTTGAAAGGCTAAACATTCCCAGTTCCCTAAGCCGTTCCTCATAAGACATTTCCTCCAGACCCTCAACCATCCTGGTTGCCCTCCTCTGCACCCGCTCGAGGTTGTCAACATCCTTTTTAAATTGAGGTGCACAGAACTGGACACAGTACTCTAGGTGGCGTCTGACCAGAGCAGAATAGAGTGGTACTATCACTTCCCTTGATCTAGACCAGGGGTCCTCAAAGTTTTCAAACAGCAGGCTGGTTCACCACGCCCTAGACACCACTGGGGGCTGGACCACAGTGGGTGGGGGGAGTAGGGGACTTTGCCATAGCCCTCCCACTTTGAATGCCCCACTAGCCAGCATGCTGATCATCTAGGCAGTAGTTGGGGGGAGTGAGAGAAGTGACATAGCCCACTACTTTGAACTGCCTCAGCAATATAAGCAGCTGCGGAGGTTTGCTTGCTCGCAAAGTAGGGGGTGGGGGGGTTGCAATTGGTCCCAGGGGCCGGATTCAGGACCTTGGGAGGCCGCATCCGGCCCTGGGGCCTTAGGTTGAGGACCCCTGATCTAGACACTATGGTTCTGTTGATGCAACCAAGAATTGCATTCGCTTTGTTTCTGCTCTGATTGAGTCTACCTCATAATTTCTCCTTCTCCTTTACTTCTTTGTGTTATAGGTAGTGGTGTATAGGTAGCATACCATTTTGGGAGTTACGAGGCATAATGAAGTTTTAAAACTAAATACATTAAAATAATTTAGCAACTTGTAATGGAATGAGTTCCTTTTAGTGTGACAGATGCTAACTCAACATGTCTAAAATGATGCTGGGGAACTCTTTTAAGAGGCATTTTGGCTATTCTGTGTTTTTTTTTAAATCTAAAAATATTAGCAACAGTATGCGGAAACTCAAGCATATGTAATAATATGTATACGTTTTTTAAAAAAACTATTGTGGTTTATGTGTCAGTCCCTGGTTTTCTTCTGATTCCCCTTTCCCTTCTCAGCCTTAAACAATGGAAAATCCTCTCCAGTTTATGCATTGAGCTTGGTAGCATGCAAAAGTCCACCGGGACATTTTCGAGCCCCTAGAAGGCTACCTGAATGCATCTCATTAAAAAATAAGAGGAATAAGCCCCCGAAGATTTATTTCTGCTCCCTAAGACTTTCAGGAGCAGCAAGTTTTAGACTGAGGGATTCTATGGCCCTTCTTTCTGCCTAAAAGAAAACACAAAGGGAAGTCTCTGTTTAGGCTTTGGGCAGCCTGCAGTGAAAACTGGGAGGGGGGGTAGTACCCCTTGCCAACTGCCGCCAACACTACCCATGTGTCTCAAAGATGAGTAAGGAGTTTGACTTGGCAAAATGCATCTTCCTGCATACCTGAGCTGGGCATTTTCAGGCAGACCTTTGTCTTGACAGTGCTGAGCAGACAGCAGAGGTGTCGAGAAGTAGAACGTTGCAAGAGTTATGAAAGAGTTCAAGAAGTGGGTGAGTCAAGACTGACCGAATCTCCGCACCTTTCTTTCTTTTTTTGTCTTTCTGCAGCAAGAGACGAGAATGTAGCCACCTTCCGCGGCTCTGAATACCTTTGCTATGACCTCTCCCAGAATCCCATCCAAAGCAGCAGCGATGAGATCACCCTCTCCTTCAAGACATGGCAGCGCAACGGGCTTATTCTGCACACGGGCAAGTCGGCCGATTATGTCAACTTGGCTTTGAAAGATGGCGCAGTCTCGTTGATCATTAACCTGGGGTCCGGAGCCTTTGAGGCCATTGTGGAGCCAGTCAGTGGCAAATTTAATGACAACCAGTGGCACGACGTTAAAGTGACCCGCAACCTGCGGCAGGTAATGGGGAAAGAGAGAGAATGCTGGGATGGCTCTTTTCTAGCCAATCAAAGTTGGGGTAGAAGAGATGTTAGAGGGCAACTGTCAGACAGAGGAACATGGGGTGGCAGCATTGAAGCAAATTGTACCCAGACCTTGCACAATATCTGGAAGGAAAATAAGTGCTCATTAATTTACTACAATATAGCGTCACTGCAATATCTTCATTTCTACTTAATAATTTTCTGTCTTTTCCCCTTCCCTGATTTGATTTAACAATACAATTTTGTGACTTAACTTTACTTTCATCTCCCTTTTCCTTTGCTCTTTCCCCTCCCTTTCTTTCTTTTTATTATTTGTTTAATTACATTTCAATCTTATCAGTAATATTCCTGTTGCATTTAATTACAGTAGGAACGGAGACTATTTTCTGCTGCTGCTTTATCCGCTCCCTTTTTTTTTCTCCTTTATGTCCCGTTAATTGATTTAACCATTTCCATGATGTCATTACTCTAATTCTGCAAGGGGCCCCATCCACTTGGATGTACTCTTCCACAGATCATTCACAATGAATGGCCCCCGAGCAAGAGCATTTCAAAGAGGGCTTGTGTGGGAGATATTTCCAGTGGATTGGGCCAGTAGCAGTCTGTACTTCTGCATTTTTCCTCCTTTTTTTCATTTGTGTGTGTGACTTATTTTGATCTTATGCTCCTGACATTTAACTGGCCATACTTTTTCCAGATCTCCTTATTTCTTTGCTTTGGGTTTTCGTTATGAATCTACACCGCTGCTGCTTTTGTCTCTGTCCACTTTGCCCTGTGAGGACTGCAAAAAAAGAAAAAAACCCACTAAGCAAGTCTACCTGAGAAGAGTCCCCTCTCCCCTTCCAATATTTGACTTTTGATTTTGCCATTTTGTCATTCCAACTCTTGCTTCTGCAAGCACACTTTATGAGGTGATAACACTCATTTGGGCACCAGACTTAAAATATTGAAACCCATTTCTCTCTCTCTCCTCTCCGCATAAAATATAAATGTGAACTTTTAATAGGTAAGATAAATTCAAATAACCTTGCTTCTGAAAGCTGGTGAAATATATCAAGTCACTTGGGTCCATTTGCAGCATGACTAATGAGCTTTATATTGTGTGTGTAAACTGTTTGGGAGTCTTATTGATTGATAAATACTGTGTAAATAGCCTGTAAGCTGAGATTCTTTTAAATTAATACTTCAAAGTTTTGTTGTTGTTTTTTAAAAAAAATTACAGGCATTCCAACCCCTTCTTGTGGATGTAAGCAAAATATAGCCTATTTATTTTGTTTTCTCATATGAATGTTAACACCAATCACTGGATGCAACTTCGCAGGCTGGAAAAACCTGCCTTTGGGGAATGCTTGTGCTAATAGAAAGTAATAATCCTCATGCCTAAAGACATTAACTAATCATAGTTGAGGGCCAGGAAAATCTTTTTTCCCTAAGGGCATTTCCTTGTATAATTAAGTTAAATTTCTAGAGCTTCCCAGTATCAGCAGTTCTAAAAAATAATCAGCAATTGGTTCACATCTTTCCCCTGAAAAATTAAACCTGCATGTTCTAGGATGTTTCAGGTTCTTTTTAAAAATCATAACTGTAAAATTTATTTGTAGTTCTTGATATACTGTATATTTGGAATATTCTAAACTATTACATATGATATATGCTTCCGAGTAAGCAGTCAATAATGCTCATTTACTTTTCTTATTGCAATGCATAGTGAGCAGTATTCTCTTTCTACAAGATTTTAAAAAAATCCCAAAATGGAGAAAATCATAGAAGAAACTGGAAGAAACTAGAAGAAACATAGAAGAAACTATTTCCTGTGAAACTGGAAATAGAATATCTAGACTTCAAGGAATGTTCATTGTGGGTTAAATATGGCTTGCCCAACAGTTTCCAAGAGGTGTGTCAGACTCATTATTAGAATAATGACAAGCAAAATATTCCTTATATTTCATAGACTTAGACAAGTCCTTCTCAAACCCTTCTCAGTTTCTCCTTATAATATTTTTACTTTTATTGCCTCACAGCAGGAGCAAAAGAGTCTGCCCTGTAGTAAGTTACAGCATTGCTCTACTTAGCCCAATATTTGTCAACTCTCCGTGTCACCAGCTGACAAGAGCTCCAAGCAGGATTCATTTGTTGTAGCTGTAAGAGTGCTCTCAATACTTCTGGGTGGTCACCTCTCCAAATAATAACTAGAACTGATCCTGCTTAGCTTCATCATGTTCAGGGTGGTATAACACAAACACAGAGTCTCCCCACCCCAAGCTGTATAAGCCAAAAATCCAAACAGTTCGTTGAAGTTTTCATGTTTTATTAAACAGAGTAAAAAGATAAAGCGGAAAGGGGGGATCTCAAAAGGTTCCAAAACATGTTTGGAAAAAATGCAGCTGACACAAAGCTGAGGTAATCAAGAAAACGTAACAGAAAATACTAAAGCTAAAGCATTCTGCTTGATGCTTACCGAGAACTTCATGGTTCTGAGGTAAACAAATGGTTGCATCCCCAACAGCAAAACACAGTAGGCCAGCAACTGAAAGTCACATCTCTTGAAACTTAAGCTGAGCCAAGAAGATCAACTTCTAAACTTCTTTTTACACCTTACATGTTCAGCTCTAAACCCAGATAAACCACTAATTTGAATTTGGGTTTTCTTGAGTTTTCAAAAAGACAGGAGCACTATCTGCCCTACTTCTCCCTCACAGCTAAAATCATTTCCTAGTTAGGATGTTAGTAGGGAATCAGGAAGTCTGGCATTTAAGGATTCCTTCCCAAAAATAAAATGTTACCTTCTCATTGGCCTCTATCCCATGACCACTAAAATCTGCTTCTTATTTCAAGATAAACCACCTCCAAAAATCGTGCCCCCTTGAGCAGCTGGCTTTTTAAAAAATGCAACCATGTCCCCTTTAGCGAGTTTTCCAAGTACCAGCCCCAGAGGTGGGAATAAATTGCCTCAGTTTAGATGCAGCTTTTTAGCCAAAGCAAACGTCAGTGGGGACTCTCAAATCCGCTTATGCTTTGAGTAGTCTGGCTTTGCAACAGCAGCAGCAGCAATAGCCAAGGGACAAGGAGTGTGTGTGTGTGTGTGTGTGTGTGTGTGTGTGTGTGTGTGTGTGTTTATCTATTTTCATTAGATCATAGGCAGATATAAATTGTATTCTTCATACAGTGGATGGGCCTAATGACTCAATTTCATTCAGTTGTTCTCATCAGTCCAGTAACTGACTGTTACTTTTGATGCAGAATTTTAAAATGCATCTCTATTTATTCATTTTTTTAAATAATTCAGATTGGCTATTCTCTGAAATTTTCTTTCTGCTTCGTTGACGCTTTTGGTCAATGGAGTATGTTATTTTTTCTGGGAAGGGCTGAGAACCAGTGCATAATGACAGGAAATGTCCATAAGAAATTTAGTTTTCCTGGCATGCCACTACTGGCTGTTTAAAACTGAAGGACAAGGAACAAAAATGATTAGCAGATTAAGTGCAGGTCAAGAGTGTTCTTTTCTTCTTTCCCAGTTTCCTGTTAGACAAATGCATATAGTTAATATTAAACAGCTGTGTGGCACAGCTTTTAGTGGACTGTGCCACTTCAGACTTCAGGTGGAAAATCACTTCTTCTCCATGAAGGAAGTACTCCTGGGACCACAGAGAGGTTGAAAAGTGGGCAGGGCAGCATCCCAACCCCATGTATTTTGGGGTGCTGACTTTTAATTACCCCCTTTCAGAGTTTTTCTGAGTTTTCTAGGTAGAAAGTACTCAGAAATAGTTTATCATTCCCTTCTTCTGGAAGCATCCTGGGCTGTGCAGCTTGCCTGAAACTACATACCAGGGCTGTTTTAGGAGGCACAATAGGAAACTGAATGTCCAATTTCTGCCCCATACCCAAATACTTAATTTATTGAGTTGTCCAGCCAGCCTGACATACTGAAAACCAATACATCAGGGAGTTTGCTAGCCTAAAGCTTTTCTCTGTGGAATGCTTGGTCGCGCAGGGAGAGGTGTGTGTGGAAACCCGCAAAGCCTATAATTCTTTTGCCTGAGGCTTAAAATGGTGCAGCCAGTTAGAATCTGAGAGTGTTTGTACTCTGCATAGAATGGTGTTTAGTTAACCCATTCAGCAATTGACTATACTTAACTATTTATTGCTCATTCCCAAGTTGACCTTTGGATGGCAAGGTATTTTTTTTGCAGTCAGTAGTGAGCTTATTGATATATTTCACCAGCACTTTCAGAAAACAGTTGGAGAAAGTACTACTCTGCCCTCAGGAAAGCACAGAACTGGGATATGTTCCACTAACTTCATAATATCTGGCAACTAGTTTGCACTGCTTTGGCTTTTCCCCATTTTATCAAGCCAATGTTAGTGAATGTTTCTAAAAACATTTCAGGATGTGGTCAAAGGATTTTTGAAGAATTACTCTTCATAATCAGAATGGAAAAAAGGAAAAGAAGCACATGGTGGCACCACATTCCAGTAATACTATCTCTGTTCTAAACAAGTATGGAAAGAATTTGCATTTTGCCTTTCCACCACATGGTACTCAAGTTAGTTAACAGCACTAAGAGAAATAACAATAAAATACAATATAATAAAATACTGAGTAAAAAGGATAAACAAAGCAAGTAAAATATCAGTAAAATGTATCGGGTTGAACATTCAACCTGTCAAATCAACACACAATGGTTGATCCCATGGGCATAATGTGACTTGTTATGGATACAGATTCACCTCATGAAAGGTCTAGAGAGGATACTCATCTGTGGTGCCCATCTCTGCAGTTGTATCAACAGCACTATTTGCCTTCCAACTGAAAAACACTAAATAGCAAGTGGAATCCCACTTTTTTTCTGACCAGAGAGAAGAGCTAATAGCAGAATTCTTCCTCTTCTGTATCCCATATATATTCCCAATGGAAAAAAAGGCGAAGGGATCCCAATTTTACCTGTAATAAACAGGGATTCTTTAATTCCACTGTGAGGAAGTAGCATTCCTTCCCCACCTCACACTTCCCATGTTCACAAGCAAGGAACAGGAGCAAATTTAAGAGAAATTCTACTTCTGAGATATCAAACAAGAGATAACAGTAGAATTTCCATCTGCCTTGTTTAAATTTCATTTTGTAACAGAAATGACATGAGTGACATTTGAACTCAGGAAATGATAAGGTTGTTTTTCATGGAGAGAAGAACATGGAATCCTGTGCTTCTCTTGAGAGAAAGAAGAGAAACTGTGTTTTGGGATGACCAGGTGACATCACAAACAAGGAAGGGCTTGGGATTTTCCCCATTAAATCATTTGGCCTGCTTGACATGGACTCAAGCTGGAAGTCAACCTCTTGGAGCAAAAATAGCTCCCTTCCCTTTCATTTCAAAACATGCTTGTTTCCATTTTGCAATTAATGGATTTGCTCTGATGTTTCCAGTAAATTTCATCCTTGGGCAAACTGATTTGGTGAGCCGCTGAAGCTTTGCAAAATCTCTTTGCCACAGGCAATGGTAAGATGATGGAACATGACATGATCAATAATATGTCTTCCATACTTCAGTGCTTTCAATAAAACTCCTGTGCTCAGTGTTGGAGAATCACATACTTTAAAAAAAAAATATCTAGAACCTACAAACTAGTGTAGGATTTCCCATGTTGGATCTCATGTCTGAGCCATTCTGTTAAACCATTTTTGAAACCCTTCAAGAGAATAAGAGGTGGGATAAAAAACATAGTGAGCCAATTCAAATATTTTGATCCAATGCTGAATACTGAAATATAAAATACATGCAGGCTTGATGCCAGTATTATATTTTACAGTGGATTTTTTCAAAACAAAAGAAATGCTACATAACCCGATAGTTTCTCTCTTAGAAATAAAAACAGTCTGAAACAAAACTAAACAAAATCTGTGCAAACAAAAATTCCAAGCTAGAGACAATTAAAGGACCACATCTTTTTCATTTAAAGTTGATATGTGGCATTCACTGTTAATTAATTGTGCACTTGGTAGAGGCTTGGTCTCTACAGGCCAGTCCTGCAACTCTGCCAATGAAGAACTGATACATACGTTTCCCCACCTCAAAAGAGATGCTAAATTCTGTCAGTCATCCTCCCTTCATCCCCAAATACCTGATGCAAGCAGCCATCATGCCTTCCGCAGTAAGGCAGCTTTCTCCCCACCTTCCTGAGCATCACAGGTGAGCTATACATTGTCTCCATTAGTCCAATTGTTCATATTCTGTATGTCTTTTTGGAGAGACACCAGTCCAGCTGCTTGAAAGAGAAATCTGGAAATTGGGGAAGGACAAACCCTTGGGATTTCATCAAGCAACAGCCTACACCCATGATATGCCTTTGGTTGGCTAGAGTAATTGAGGGAAGCAATTACGGGAATATCTAAAAGGACACAGAAATGGGTTGGGCCAAAGGGTGGACTATGGTTGAAGTCTTTCATGATGGTATATATTGGTAGGTATTGATTATGTGGGGTGGAGATGCATGGATGAGTTTTACACTTTTGAATGGATTTTGGAAAGTAAGTATTGCTTATCTTTAATTTCAGCCTAGTCTTGGGGTGGGAACACAGCTAAACTTTCTTAGGGTGCGGGGCAGGAGGCAGGCTAAGGAAGAACGGGAAGGGTAGGCAGCTCCCTTCCTCCTAACAATCTATATGGCATGGTTTTCCCAGACAGTCCTGCTCATATTGTCCTCTTTCTCACTCTCTGTGTGTGTGTCGGGCGCCCCACGCCTTTTTTTGAAAGACTAACACTAGACCATTCATGCAATGTGTCATTTTTACTAACCAACTAATGTACTAACACCCTAACGACTCATCTTTGCTTTTAGTTATTTTAATTAACAATCGTTCTGTTCACAAGTTTTTAATTTCCTTTCTTCCCCCTTTTCCGCAAAGCACTCAGGCATTGGACACGCTATGGTAAACAAACTACATTGTCTGGTAGATATCATTCTTATTGTCTCTTTCTTTGGGTTTGCCGTGTGTTACCTGCCTTTACCTCCTCATCCCCTCCACCCTGTTTTCCTCTCCTTTTAAAATTTACCTCCCTGTTTTGATTTATCTTTGATTTTGCTGTACCTTTTCTTCCTGTTTCTTTTGTATATTTTTTAATTTGTTTAAGAAAAAACAACCAAGAAGCAAACAAACAAATACAACAGTTCTGGAAATGGGGTTTGATCATCTCCATTGGCTTCTCCAATTTATCTTTTGTTCCCCGCCTTTCCTAAATCATTTTGTAAAAACTTTTTTTCAGTGTCTTGCTAAATCTTCTCTCTTCTTCTGTTTTTTTTCTTTCCTTTCATCCTCTCTCTCTTTGCCTCTCTCGTTTATTTGGACTCTCCGAAGATTTTTAGCTCAACAACCATGTCAGGGCCTATAGTTTGTTGTGGTGAGGCCAGTCTTTCCCCTCCTCATCCTTTTGTTGTGGCAGCAGCTGTTGTAGGCAAAGCTGGTCAGAGCTCTCCTCCTCTTCCACATTTCATTCTGACTCCCCTGCAAGCCTCCCACACATGCTTCTCTCCCTCCCTTTCTCTCTCTTTCTCTTCCTCTATCACAGACACACACGCACACACGCACACACGCACGCACACACACACACACACACATACACACACACACACACACACACACACACACACACACACACACACACACACACACACACACACACACACACACACACACACACACACTTCTCCTGCCATGGCCGAAAGGAGCTCAGCCTGTTGTTTGTTTCAGTACATACACACCCTGCATGGCATGTCCCCATCTGGTTAAACTCCACCTCTTCTCCCAACCCCCATGCTATATGTCTCAGCCTCTCCCCCCCCCCGACCTTTCTCTTCTTCAAACTACTAATATAACCTTTAAACCAGATGTGCATCATTTTCACTACCTTCCTCTCCCAGCTCCTCTTCCGTCTCCCTTCACCCTTCATGTTTTTTGGGGTTTGGATTATTTCTTTTAATATTTTTTTAATTTTAATGTTCTTTTTTAGTTTTGGAACATTTTCGTGACTTCTGCTTTAGTTTAGTTTTGTTTTTAATGACTGCATGCAAGTGTGAAAAATGGGTCTTTCTTTCTCTTTCATTCTTCTGAGCCCTAACTATCACTGGCATGAGCGTGTCAAAATGTGTGTGTGTGTGTTTTTGCCTGCGTGCTCTTGTGCGCATGCGTGTGTGAGTGCACTTGCCATTTTTCTCTTACCTTCTCTCCTCTTCTGTTTCTCACACTTGCTGGTGTGCAGTTGTGGGTTTTTGTTTTCATTTTTCTATTACTGAATGCACACATATATATGTGTATATATGTGTGTGTGTTTGTGTGTGCGTGTGTGTGTTTCTTTTCTTTTAAAAAAAAACATTTTACTTTCAATTTATTTTATCTTTAAGTTGCAGTGCCGGGTGGTGGGAGTGTGTTTCTGTAGGTACATAGCATGCTCATCCATAATGTATTGGAAGTGAGACCCCACCCCCATCCTCTCCCTCCCTTCCCTGAATGCATGACCCTCAGTGTGCTGTAAGGGGAAAAAAAAGCAAAATCAAATATATCAACTTTGTCTTCATTAGTGCCTATACTAACAATTGTAACTAACAATAATCACTAACAATAGCAACTAATTAATCATAAAATCAGCCTAGATAAGCTTTCTCTTCCAAGAACACTCCATTTTCTGGCCTGATTACTGCAGAATCCTCTGTGACAGGTAGAATAGCACTCCTTGGCTTTAGCAGGGATGAATTATCTTAAGAACTAAAGTGAAAGGACAGAAACTTTTAAATAAGTGAAGGCAGACCAGAAAATGGAAATGAGCAAAGCTCGACCAAACCTGTACTAAAAGTTGGACTAAGAAGTAGGGAGATTATGTGCTCTTTTAAGAACTGTAAGGTCATTGCTGGGAATTTTGTTTTTCTTTTCCTTTTTTTGTTTTGTTTTGTCCATTGCACCCTTGAAAACAGGTGACAATTTCTGTGGATGGAATCCTCACCACCACCGGCTACACTCAAGAGGACTATACCATGCTAGGCTCTGATGACTTCTTCTACGTGGGTGGCAGCCCGAGTACCGCCGATTTGCCTGGCTCTCCTATCAGCAACAACTTCATGGGCTGCCTCAAAGAGGTAAATGTTTAAAAACAACAGCTGTGTCTTTTTTAATGCTCTTTTCCCAAACACCTTTCCTGGGTTTTCCATACTGGATGTCATACATCCCAAAAGTAGACTTTCTGTGTGTTCCTATTCTTCTGTAACCAAAACAGAATTGTCTGCACAAGAGGTGTCACTGGATGTAGAGGAAGACAATGAATTGGGCAAAATATTCACTGAATGTTGCAGGGGTAGGGAATGAAAAAATGAAAGGTAATGGAAATAGTGAGCTGGCAGGAGAGCAGGAGAGAGGTAACCAGTGGGGGTGCTCCAGGGTTTTGTTCCAGGTCTGGTGCTACTCAATATATTTATAAATGACTTGGATGAAGGAATAGAGAATGGACTGATTAAAGGGGCATATGATAGCAAATTGGGATGGTAGAGCATAGGATAAAAATCCAAAACAACCTTAACAGATTAGAGTGCTGGGCCAAAGCTAATGGAATGTGTTTCAACAAAGTGAAATGTAGGGTCCTCCATCTAGGCAGAAAAAATGAATCATATAGATATAGGATGGGAGACACTTGGCTGGGAGTCTGGGTGGACCACAAATTGAATATGAGGCAGCAGCGTGATGCGGCAGCTAAGAAAACCAATGTGATTCTTCATTGCGTCAACAAAAGCATGGTGGCTAGATCAAGGGAGGTGATAGTACCACTCTATTCTGCTCTGGTCAGACCCCTTTTGAATACTGTGTTCAGTTCTGTGTTCCTCAATTTAAAAGGGTGTTGACAACCTCGAATGGGTCCATATGAGGGCAACTAGGGTGGCTAAAGGTCTAGAATCAATGTCATATATGAAGAGCGGCTTAGGGAGCTGGGAATGTTTAGCCTTACAAAAAGAGCCATGTTTAAATATTTGAAAGCATGTCATATTGAAAAAGGGCACTGGTTTGTTCTTCATGGCTTCAAAAACTAGGACTTGGAGCAATGGTTTCAAACTACCGTTGAACATTAGGAAGAACTTCCCGATGGTTAGAGCTTTTCAGCAGTAGAATATGCTTCCACGGAGGGTGGTGGAGTCTCCTTCTTTGGAGGTTTTTAAGCAGCAACTGGGTGGCCATCTGTCGGGAGTACTTTGATGGGGGTTCCTGTATGGCAGGGGGTTGGACTGGATGGCCCTTGAGGCCTCTTTCAAAGCTATGATTCTATGATCCTACAATATTTTGTTTTTAGGCAAAGCTTGGAGAGAACATGATAGCAAGAAACAATGGGCAGCATCATGTTGCTTAACTTAGTAAGTTATACCAGAGTAGGTCCATTGAATCAGTGGGGATTTGGTGTATGAATTCCTCCATAAATTTATTTATCAAAAGAGTCTGCACTGATTGCAGTTTACTATGCTAAACAAAGTCACAACTAGACTAGTCCCATTTGAATCTGTGGAATTTACAGAGAAGTTGACTCACCCAATTTCCACTGATTCAGAGGGCCTACTGTATAATCTTAGAATCATAGAGTTGGAAGAGGCCTCAAGGGCCATCCAGACCATCACCTTGCCATGCAGTTGCTCTAACAAACAGGCTTTCAGCTAGCATTACTTCAGGGCGAGAGAAAAGGGGTCAATGATACTATTCTGAAAAAGTATGTAACTGCTACCCATGCTGTTAGATTTTTAGTGGAACAAAAAAGTCATTGCTTTAAAATATTATGGATGGATTATTTGGTAGATTATTCGGTCTTTTGTTTTGCTTTTACTTTTTTATTTTTAAGGTTTGTTTTTAAAAGAAAGGGCAGCCCATATCTTAATAGTTGCACTACTGCACATAAAGTGGCATAAATTGCTGTGTTGCCAATAGTTAACAAGTTGCTGCTTGTATCCCTTAGAATGCATCAATTGTATGAGCTTTCGATCAACAAGGGAGACAAGTGGCAACTTATCACCCAGTGGCAATTTGCCACTGTGATTTATTCCACCGTGCTTACTCTAACATGACTTAGTGATGTGATTCTGGCCAATCACATGTAATGTGCTAGCAGTGTGCTGTGTAATGTTATGCAGTACCATGAATAATGAGTAACAACTTATTTTTAAACTGACATTGAATCTTAAATGTCTTTTGAAATCCTTTTTCTAACCTCTATTTGCAGATTTGACTTGTAATTTACACCTCTTAGAAACCATGTTTGCACTTCAAATGATCTGTCACTGATAGCAAACTGATTTCAGCTGGACGTTCAATAGGCTTGTCATGATCCACAGTTCGTGGACTGTCTGTGGATCAGATACAGTTTCTGCTCCAGATTGCTCATGTCAGTGGGCTGCTGATTCATTCCATGTCAAAACAACCAATGCATGGAACCCTGGTGTCATGGACTTGGTTCATTTTGATACATCTGTACCCTTCTATGAGATGTTTAATTTTTCCCCCAGATTTTTTGGTCCACTCGTTTCTGAGCTATTGCATTTTCAGAATTGCAAATAATGCCAAAATACATCACCACCATAATTTCAAAGGTCATTTAAAAGATACCTGTGATAGCTACAGACTTGGTATAGATGTCATTGTAAAGCGTATCAGTAGGCCTTTCATGTGATAGACAACATGATGCAATTGTACATTTTCAAAAAACACACACATTTAAATAAATATAAAATTTGAATTTTTTGAAAAACATAATTTTTTAAAATTTTCAAAAAAAATCACACTTAAAGATACATATATTGTAGCCAATCACTCCAAATTTCAGGATGTTATCTCAATAGTATATAAATTTTATTTTTTTCTTGTTGGCAGTGACAAGGAATTACATTGATTTAGTCCCAATTTGATTTAGACCAAAATTTTGTGAGTTTTGGCATTTTGTGTTTATAGTATGTGGTCTATGGGAACTCAGAACAAATCATCTGAGTTTCCATTATTTCCTATGAGGAAATTTGCTTTGATATAAGATTGTTTTGGTAAAACCAAGGTATTACTGCATCAGCTGCTTTTGGACATGAGTTTGACAACCATCTTTGTATTTTGATTGAAATATAATGTTTCAGGAATCTGAGTATTTTGACCCTGATGCATCTTTTAGCCACATAAATGTCTCTTTAACTTTCATTGGTGAGTCTCTGGTGTGTAAGAAGAAAGTATTAAAATGGTCTAAGAAGTACTGGAAAGAAAATATGGGGAAGATTAACCTACAAAGAGTTATGTTGAATTTCCGAAGATGATATAAATGAGGAAGAAAGTAACTGTTCTGATTCAGAAATTATTCAGCAACTAAAGGAAAATTTTAAAATTGCGAACAGAAGTAAAAAGCTCGTGATTTTCACAGTTTTACCAGAAAGCTGGTCATGTAAAAGCATAGCAAGTGAATTCAGAGTAAATAACTACATTGCAAGGAAGGCAAAGAAACTTATGAAAGAAAAAGGAATTGTGTCCTCACTTAATCCCAAACCTAGAAAATTTTTACCTGAAGATAAAGTCAAGGTAGTAAAGGAATTTTATTGCAGTGAAGAAGTCAGGAGGCAAATGTCTGGCAAGAAAGATTATATTTCAAAGAGAAAGACAGTTGCCCAACTCATGTCCAAAAGCATCTGATACTTAGAGAAGTTTAGCAATTGTTTAAGTCCAAGTACCCATCTGAAAAGATAGGATTTTCCAAATTTGCTGAGTTAAGAACAAGGAAATGCATTATAGCAGGAGCTAGTGAGACTGTGTGTGTGTGTGTGTGTGTGTGTGTGTGTGTGTGTGTGTGTGTGTGAGAGAGAGAGAGAGAGAGAGAGAGAGAGAGAGAGAGAGAACATACCCGTTAACTCCATAGGAGATGACAACATGCAACTAGACTCAAAAGATGCAACTGGGCTGCATCAGAAAAGCATATATAAATGGTTGTATGCAACTGCCAGAAGCCTCTGGAACAAAATAGGGGAGCTGGAATATTTAGCAATAGATGAAAATATTGATATTATTGGCATCACTGAAACCTGGTGGATGGATAACCAATGGGATACAGTTATACGAAGCTTAAACTACAGGAAGGACAGGAAGGAGCAAATGTGTAGTGGTGTAGCCTTGTATGTCACTGGGTTTACACCTTCATTGAGCTGCCCACCAGGACACCAAGATCCCTTTCCTGGTTTGTTTCAGAGAGTTCTGTCCCCATCAGTTTATAAATGTAATTTTTTTACCCCAATGTCCATCCCTCTGTACTTACTAATGTTGAAACTCATTTGCCCACTCCCTCAGTGTTAAAAGATCCCTCTGGAGATCCTCACAATCTCTCAGTTTTTACTACCTTGTATAATTTAGTGTTGTTGGCAAATTTGGCTACTTTGCTATTTACTCCTATTTCTAGATCATTTCTGAAGAGGTTGAAAAGCAGGGGTCCCAGTACAGAACATTGGGGGACCCCACTCTTTACCTCCCTCCACTTGGAGAAGTGTCCATTTAGTGCTACTCTCTGTTTCCTGTCCCTTAGCCAGTTGCTGATCTAGGACAAGACCTGTCCCTTGATTCCATAACTGACAAGTTTATTCAAGAGCCTTTGACACGGGACCTTGTCAAAAGCCTTCTCAAAGTCCAGATAAACAATATAAACTCGATCTACCTTATCCATATGCTTGTTGACATACTGAGGCATGATTTGCCCTTGCAAAAACCATGTGGGTTCTCCTTCAGCAGCACCTTCTCTTCTATGTCCCTATTAATTTTAATTTTTAGGGTGGTTTCCATCACTTTACCTGGGACACATGTCAAACTGACTGGTCGGCAATTTCCTGGATCACATCTAGATCCTTTTTGAAGAATGGTATTACATTCGCTACCTTCTAGTCATTAGGCACAATGCCTGATTTGAGAGAAAGATTATATTTTGGCTAGGACACCAGCCATTTCATATTTAAGTTCCTTAAATTCTTTGTATTGAACCAGATCATTCTATCTCACCATATCAAAATATTTCAGAGCTTGGTTCAGACTACTGTAGTGAACATACACCACAGTTTTGCGCAGAGACATTTTGCACAAAATGTAGACACCTCAGTGGGACAAAATGGTGTTCATTAGCTCATTATCATTAATGTCCAGGCAGTGTATTGAGAATTCATGATAGTTTTTGCCTGCACCCCAAGAATAGGATAGATTCTTTTCTCTTGCACTGCAAAATCAGTGGGTTTTCCCCTCCTCTAGAGACAACCACAGCAAACATAGACAAGGTGATTGATCAAAAGCGCAGAAACAACCCATCCACTATTATTATAGTTGCTAACTGAAACAAGAAGTACAACTTGCCATTGTTTCCAGCAATGTGTGTTTTCTAGAATTATGCAAGAAGAGTCTTGGAAATAAACAAAATCTCTCTAAGACTAATTTTAAAAAAGAGACGTGTTTGTGGCAATGAGAAAAATTCTTTTATCATCTCATTTTCCATTGGAAAATAAATAAGGATTTGTATCCATGCCTAGGGATTCCCAGTGTGGTATAGCTAATAGAATGAAATATTAGGACTCTGTAGAGGAGGGTTCAAATTCCCTCTTTGCCATGGAATCTCACTGGGGATGTCAATCTGTAAAACCACTCCTGAAATATCCCACCTACCTTGAAAGCCCTATTACAGTTGCTCTAAGTTGGTTCCAACTTGACAGCAAAGAACACACACACACACACACACACACACACACACACACACACACACACACACACACACACACACACACACACACACACACACACACACACACACACATATCCCTGCCTAGAAGGTAGAGTGCTTAAACTTGAAAAGTCTGGAATTTTATCTATGTGTATGCAACATATTAAGGGGTAAATCAGAACTGCCTGGTTATTTTTACCAAGGAACTTCCCCATCTTTAGAAGCTTCATGGTGTGTATCTGCAATGTAGTATACTGTACTCCATGTCGAGAATACTAACTGTCCCCTTTGGATTCAATCCAAATCAGAAATTTGTTTGGAGAAGAATTTGGTTGCTGTTCCTTTTGAAGAATTTACTGAAATCAAAAAGTTGTTTATTTTCAGGATGAAATACTTAATATTAGGGATTATTTTACATTTAAAAAATGTGAATGTAGAAGAAATTACGACCGGCAGATTTTTTCCATCCCTATTCTGAATCCTTGAGCTTTGACCATGGGAACTGTCGTTGAGAACATCTTGAGGGCACCAGATGGCCTGTTTTTGCATTAGATATAGTTTTAGCAGAATTGCTACTCCTACAGTCTCTGTCTCTTCTAACTTGTTATATGTGGATGAGAGTTTTATTGTCCTACTTCTATGGAGTTATTGTAAGGATTACTTACATAATGTATCTGAAGAGTCTTGAACTCTTAAAATCCATTATGTAAATGTTAAGTTTTATGGTTAAGTAGACTTTAGTTATAATGGGCTTTTAAGAGAAATTCAGTCTCAGAAATATTTTTGTTGTTCCCCAGGCAGACTATAGGATTATTACTGATGCAGTTGCTGTGTTGTTGTTTCTGCTAAGCCGAATGTTATGAAAGTATTTACTCGACAATTTTTACCAGATCCATGAACTGTCAGCAAGAGCCAGATGCTGAATTGGGGGAAGTGTGTGGAATACTTAAGGGGGAAGGTGGTGCCCTCCTGTGTTTATTATTAAATACTGTAATTGGAAGTCAAGAACCTTTCCCAGTCTCCTGCAAATCACTTTGGATTATACTAGTTGATCACATGTCTGATTGATTGATTGGTTGGTTGGTTGGTTGGTTGGTTGGTTTCATTTATGCTCCACTTGTGGGCCAAGTTGGATGTCAGAGTGGCTTACAACACAGGACCTATAGGTAATGAGATGGTTACTCTGTCCTACAATGCAAAATTTAAGACATGGCACACAAGGTGAAAGGGATATGAAGGAAAGGAAAGTGGAACCAGTTGTTTTAATGGTTTGGGTATAATAAATGTTATAGCCCTTGTCAAGTTCAGTGGTCAAATTTAGCTGTGTGGAACAGTTGAGGCCACTTGTAATAGTTGTGCCTACTTGGCAAGGGAATGAATGTCTTCCCCTGACGCTGTTGATGTCAGTCTGGAATGGTCAGCACAATGTTTCAGAGGTGCCCTTCTACTATCAAGTCTCCCACCAATGTCTTCTAGGAGGTAATGTGTTGATGCACTCCTGTATTCTGAAGTGCAGACATTCATCATAATAGTCCTGTAGCTGGGTATCAAGCAGAATCCAAATATCGCAGGAAGCTGTATTGATCCTTGTGATGTAGATCCTCAGGTATCTTGAGTCTTGCATGCAAGGATGATAAGGTTCTTGTTTTCTCCAAAATTGTCTCTTTTTTGTTGGCTGGTGAAGTAGCTGGACAATGCAGCAATCTTGCTCTGAACCCTTCCTAGTGATTCAATGACTAGGGACCCTTTGGGCTTTATTTAGGAGTCAGCTGCCACTTGCCTGTTCTTTTTTTTTGGGGGGGGGCACCATCAGCCCAGTCTTCTGTATTGCTTTTGATTTCTTTTTCATTCTCTTTTAATTCCTCAAGTGCCCCATGGGATGTGAAGGGTCCGCTTCAGTGTTTCCCCAGCCTGGCTCCTTGTTCTACCATCCAGGCACTCTATAACTCTACAAGTACCACTGATTCAACCTCTTTTTGCACCTTTGGATAAAAGGACATGCCTGCTATATACGTATTGCACAAATGGAATGGCTAGAAAAGTTGGAGGCAAAATTTCTCAGGAGGGCTTCAGAAGCAAAGCAAAAGCAAAGTGTTCTGCTTACATACCACCCCATAGCACGTCACGCTCTCTCTTGAGTGGTTTACAATTTAATTATGCAGGCTACACACTGCCCTCCCCCCAGCAAGCTGGGTACAGTAACCCCCCACCATTTTGTGGTTCAGGTCCTGCGGTCCCGCTACATCGCGGGATCGCAGTACCTGCACCATGGGGGGGCATCTGGTCACTCCGTGCGTCCCCCGCTCCTCCCAGAAGCCCGAGGAGCCATTTGGGGCGGTGGGGAGGGACGGCAAGGGCCTCCGAGCCGTGCGGGAGGGCTGCGGGGAGGGACGCCCTCCCTCTGCGCAGCCCTCCCGGGCGCCTCCGAGCCACGCGGGGCGGGTGCAGGGAGGGACGGCATCCTCCTCCGCAGCCACCCCGGGTGCCTCCGGAGTGCCTCCGAGGCATGTGTTGGTATGTTGGAACAGCTGATCTTGACAATAATCAAGACACAAGTGCAATCATTTCATGTTGTTATATTGCACTCCCTGTTGATTGCAGCACTTTGGTGCTAGCTCTGCTACTTGTGACTGCCTTGTGAACTGCCCATCTTTTTAGAAGAGGGAGGAGATGTGGGCTGATATAGAAAGCAATACAGCTCTAGAAAGCCATTACTTCCTCTCTATAATTAGGAATGTAGGAACTTGTTTCTTATCCCGCCCTTTCAGGGAAGGAAAAGAAACAGCAAGCTTCCTTTTCTTATTTTCAAGGAAGTTTTCCGGTGTTTTCAGGAGGATTCTGTAGATCTATAACATTATATTCCATTTTTGGACCCAAAACTGGTCTATTTGTATAAAGTGACAGAGCAACAAAACACACATTTTATTGAGCAACATGGGAAGTCTCTTTCAATGGGGAAGAGAAATCTAAAGACAAAGAGCCAGCGGAAGAGAGAGAAACAGGGAGAGCCAGGGGAAATAGGAAGAACCCAAAACCCATCATTTCTTTTAAATCTAGGCTGATATTAGAGCTACTATAAGGGTGCCAAATGTTGCATTAAGGAGGAGAGAGGAGGAGGGAAAATAATAGGACAAAGAAAGTGTGGAAGAGATTGCCTGCCAATTACACAATTATTTGGGGCAATGGGAAAAGAAGGGGAGGAAGGCAGTATTTGAGGTAGTTCACCCAAACTCCATTTTTGTATTATTTTTTCAGTGGAGCTCTTGTAGTAAATTGGGGTGGGAAAAGAGAAGCAAAAGAAGAGGAGAGGAAGGGGCAGGGGCAGGCATTGGAAAAGAAACCAATGCTGTATCTACAAGCCCCAAAGTGGTGTAGAGCCCTTTTATTCATTCATAGGGACAAGTGGCAGGCGTGGCTTCTCTTTGATACCCAGGAGATGCTCTTGGTTCCTTTCTGTGCTTTCCAAAGACAAGACTTTTTGCTTCTGATGGAGAAAAGTCCCCTGGTTTAACACAGAACCTGTTTTTACACACACACAAACTCAATCAATACTAATAGTATTCCTTGACTTGCTTTTGTAGGAGTGATCTTGAACAAGTGATCTTGCTAGTGTGAAAAAATATATATTGCAGCTTCTTGCAATGAGAAGAAGCCTAAAATTGCCAAGATTGAGAAATATAGTATATATACAGATTATATTTGCTAATATTCTACCAAATCCTAATTCTGACATGTCAGAGAGAAGTGGAAGGAGGCAGTTGCTACCACTGTTTTCATTCCCATCCAAATGCCACCACTGGGTACCATTCCTGATTTAGGATACATCTGGCCCTACACTCCTGTTTATCACAGTATAAAATGCTTGTAAAAAGAGACATCTGGATCAATTTTCATCAGCCATACAGGCTTCTAGGAGCTTTAGACCTCAATATTTGTCCCATCATCACAGGTGCTCATGCCAGGCCTAAGATTTGGCATTGTTCATGTAAGAAACCTGGCTACCGTCTCCTTCCATCACCAACTACAGTAATGCTAATTAAGGGTAGACTAGTTGAGACAGTAGCTATACAGCACGGAAGAGAAGGAGAACTAGGATGGCATAATTGTGCCCATTAAATCCATGGCATAATTGTGCCCATTAAATTATTAGCCATTTCAAACAGAATGGTTTTTGCAGCCAGTCTACGAACAGATGATTAATGGTTTAATCTCTAATAACTTTACATTTTATGGAACCCTGCGAGGACTGTGCATCTGGTAAGCCAGGCTATTTAAGGCTGTGTTAATTCTGTTAATTGCTCTATGTTTATTTGGATTGCTGGCACCTGCAGGCTCTGGGATAACATTTGGGCTTTATGGTCTCCCTGCACCTTGCTAGAGAAAATGAACAGGGCTCTTTTCCTCAGCTAGAACAGATATTTAACCTTGGCAGGAGATCCAGGCTAAATGTTTGTCCTCAAGATTTCCTCTTCCATCACAGCTGAAAGCAATGATTTGCCATTCAAAGTGAGTGGATATTGGCATGGCTGGGGTAGGAGCCAACCTGCTTTGCATCTGTTTGCATCCTGGGAAGGTGATGGTCATAGTATTAAGGAATGGAGCAAATATATATATGGAAGAACAGGTCAGGTATCTCTCCAGATGTAATGCTTCGCAGTCATCTGCCAACACCACATTTCCCCAGTGGTCAGGTCATACCCAAGACACAGGTGTGTGTGTGTGTGTGTGTGTGTGTGTGTGTGTGTGTGTGTGTGTGTGTGTGTGTGTTTATATGCATTTTGCTACTTTCTGAATCTCTGCTGCCTTCAGTCATTTACTACAATACAAACCAAATTTGCTTGATGTATTATGCTTGAAATTGGAAACCTGCCAGCTTGGTGTGGTCTAAGTGGAATTGTAATTATCCATTTCATTTTCTGGTCATTTGTGGTTTGTATTACTCAACATTTCCTTGAATAAAATCTAGCATACTAGGTTTCAGATCCACTGAGACTTTTTGACTGGTGGTGGTTAACAACAACAACAACAACAACAACAACAACAACCTGTTAAGTCAATTCTGACTTATGGCAATCCTTTCAGGTTTTTCTAGTTAGAAAGAGTACTCGCAAGTGGTTTCCCTTCTTCTGGGGTTATGCCGGGACTTTGCAGCTTGCTCAAGGCCACTCAGGCTATTGAATCCAGGCTTCCTATGGTTGCCATCTGTCTCTTTGATGCTCTCTAAGTAGGTGGGAACAATTTGGAAAATAGAAATGATTTTCAGTTAATTCTGTGTTGGCAAAAAGCAGACCCAGATATTACAGGGTCCTTTTTTTCTTTAAAAAAAAAAGAGGTGATCCTCTAAGTTCCAGAGAGTTGTGTCCACTCCTGTTCTATATGGTGTGTGGGTGCAAGACTGTGCATGTGTGTTTGTGTGTATGTGAAGAACTTTCCACATTTTTCTTTGTAAGAAGAACTACCTGCTATCAAATAAGGTGTTTTGGAAGGAAAATGTACCAATCTGCATATCTAGGTGAAAGGTTTTTACTCCTTAGCTTTTAAATGTTTAGATTCTAAATCCAAGAATATACAATTCTGTTTGTGGAACTGCTGAATAAAGTTGTAACTTATTTACTCCTCAGCTTGAACTACTTTGTAGCGAACATGTGTAACATGGTTATTTCCATGATGGGGTATAGTAATACTGTACTAGTTGAGTGCAAGCTGTTCAGAATTTTATGTATGATGAAAAAAATCACAAAGTCGTGAAATGCTCATTAAGAAACTGAATGAAAAAGTGTAGTTGGCCTAAGTCCCATTTAATCACTATTCAAGTAGATATACCTCCACCTCCATTCACTTTCATCTCCTTCTTCCACATGAAGGTCAATGTATCTGAAAATGGAGAGTTCCACATTCCATGAGGGCTCTCCACCTGAGTGAGACCCAAACTATGTAATGTAGCGACTCCTAACTCCTAGACAGTCTCTCTCACTATTAGATAGTGGAACTCTTCCTCTGGAGACTTGGTCTTGTATGGGGAGATAACGAAACATCAGGTGGTTGGGACAGAACAAAAGTGATCCCTTCTAGACAAATGCCTGATTAAAGGACAAATGAATATGGCTACATCCACCCATCCAAGCAGAACAGTTTAAGTGCTAAGTTTCTAAATGTTTGGTTTTGAAAAGGTCCTGTGTCTATGTTCATGTTGTGGTGCTTTAAAATTGCAGCAGCTCTCAAAGTCTTCATAGGGATCTGGGAGATCCTTAGGGATCCTCAGAACTTGGTGTGTATGTGCACTAAGTATCTTTTAATTGGCCTGAAATGATCGTATCATGAACATGGCTAATAATGTCATCCAAGTTTCATGGCCTAAGTCAGGCATGTCCAAACTTTGGCCCTCAGGATGTTTTGGACCACAACTCCCAGAATTCCAAGCCTGTATTTCCAATGGCAAAGGATTGTGGGAATTGTGTTCCAAAACATCTGGAGGGCCGAAGTTTGGACGTGCCTGGCGTAAGTTGTGCAACAGGACTTCAGCCCGTACCTTCTACATTTTGGGGACTAGAGCACAACCCCATTTGCTTCAGATTAATCACGATCCAATGGCTGTCTGTCCCCCTCGTCAGATTCCTTATTGTTATCAACTACTTGTTAGTCAGATGCTCCTTACTGCAGTAGGTATTGGGTTTAGCCAGTGACTATACAGTATCTCATTTGGGCCATTTTTATAAGAATACTGTTGAGAGGGTGGCTGCTGTCCGGCTTCAGGCGTACCTAGAGGAAAATTGTATCCTGGACCCCTTCCAATCCGGGTTCAGGCCACTTCGGGGGACTGAGTCTGCCCTGGTCGCTCTGCAGGATGACCTCCTCAGGGAGGCTGACAGGGGGAGTTCCTCCCGGTTGGTCCACCTTGACCTGTCAGATGCCTTTGATACCGTAACCTGCTGGATTGGCTCGCTGAGGCTGGATTCGGGGGCTCAGCTCTTGGCTGGCTCCGATCCTTCCTCAGCGACTGGTCTCAGTGAGTTCAGCTGGGTGATGACTTGTTGGCTTCTTGGACACTCCCTTGTGGGGTGCCTCAGGGGTTGGCAATCTCACCCATGCTGTTCAATGTTTATATGAGGCCACTGGCAGAGGTCATCAGGAGATTTGGAGTTCGCTGTCATCAGTACACTGATGATACGCAGCTCTATCTCTCCTTTTTTTTTCTTCTGCAGTGGAGGCAGTACGCTCCCTCGATCTGTGCCTGGAGGCGGTCTTGGAATGGATCAGGACTAACTGACTCAAGCTGAACCCGGAGAAGACCGAGGTTCTGTTCTTCGGGGTGCCCTTGTCCGGGTACAATGGCGCCCTCCCTAGCCTGGGGGGTCCCTCCAGCCTACGGACAGGGCCAGGAATCTGGGCGTGGTCCTGGATTCATCCCTCTCCCTGGATGCCCAGGTGACAGCGGTCTCCAGGGCTGCTTTTTTCCATCTCCGCAGGACCGCCCAGATCCTCCGGTACCTCGATGAGTCCTCCCTGAGGACAGTTGTGCAGGCTGTCATGATCTCGAGGATCGACTACTGCAATGCCCTCTACGTGGGGTTGCCCTCGACCCTTGTCCGGAGGCTCCAGTGAGTGCAGAAAGCAGCGGCCAGACTGGTGGTGGGTGCTCGTAGATTCGATCACATCACCCCAGTTCTGGCACGCCTTCATTGGCTGCCCGTTGCCTTCTGGATAAGGTTCAAGCTCCTGGTTTTGATTTTCAAAACCCTCCACGGCTTGGGACCAGAATACCTGTTGGAGCGTATCTCCCAGAGGTCAACTGGGGTCAGGCCCACTAGAATGACGCAGACGCGCTCACTTAGGATGGCCACACCCAGGGAGGTGCAGAAATCGCTTATGCGTAACCGCGCCTTCTCTGTGGTGGGCCCCACGCTGTGGAATCATCTTCCTAGTGAGCTGCACCTAGCACGGTCCCTGCCTGCCTTCAAAAAGGCTCTGAAAACCGTCCTTTTAAAGGAGGCATATGGCGACCTTTTCATTTAATTTTAATTTCATTTTTTTTTGCCCGCATCGCCTCTTGCAGAGGGTTTCCCTCTCTTTATTTTACTAGTTCTTTTTTCCCCCTCTCTCTTTTTTACTTGTTATATACTGCTGGTTTTATTCTCGATTGTAAACCGCCCAGAGTTCCTTCTGGAAGATGGGTGGTATAAAAATGCAACAAATAAATAAATAAATACCCAAATGTACACATTCCTTGATATAAATGCGGAAAAGAACTTGAGAGTTTAAAAATTGAAAAGAGGGCAAAAGCAAACTGGTTTCCCACTATTCCTAGGAGCAAAGCATTTCCTCAAAAGGTTGCTAAATAGTCCTCAACCTACATACTCCTTACTGGGGAAAACCAGTCAGCTCTGAACCTTAAATTTCAACTTGGAGATTATCAGATGCTGAAGCAACACTTTAGAGATGTGATGATTTTGGCATTTGTTTCCCTGTGACCTGCAACCACATAAATGTCTGTAAATGCTCATCATTACAATCCAAAGCATTTTATGTTCATAGTTCTTAGCCTGTGTGGGGTCATCTCTCACTAGAAATTTTCAAAAGCAGGAAGTACTTCTTAACAACCTCAAATCAGTGGACTGCTGCTGAGAGCGAAAAAAGTATGTGTGTGATGAGTGACACTGACAAGCCCTCTGAGACTTACCTTTAAAGAGCCATAAGCATTTATGGCAGTGACACCTGCTAGGTCCCCTTGTCCGTCCGCCCTTGCATCCTAACCACCAGATTTACCTGAAATATTGCTGCAAAAATAATGTAGCCCAACCTTTGGCTTCTCGGTTTTTCTGTTCCCATCATTTTAGCAAAAGTGATTTCTAAAGATAAATAAGAGTTCATCATTTCCCCCTCCCATTCATTTTCCCTGCCGAGTCTACCATGAACTACATTACGGTATTTAAATGCTTTGTTTTGTATCTGAAAGGCTTTTTTTTTCACCCTGAAAGACTGAAGTAGTGAACATTTTCACAATGGGTGGTCTTTTTTCTCTGCTTTCCTACTAAAGCAAAGTATTCTGCTTATATACCGCCTCATAGATGGGTAATAGGGCTGATGGGTAATAGGGCTGAAGATTCAGGGCCTGTGATTCGTGATTATTTAAAATAATCTATGTTGTGTCAATTATAGAGCCCCGTGGCACAGTGGTTAAATGCCTGTACTGCAGGTAAAACTGTGCTCACGACCTGGGTTCAATCCCCGGTAGCAGGCTCATGGTTCACTCAGCCTTCCATCCTTCCGAGGTCGGTAAAATGAGTACCCAGCTTGCTGGGGGGGGCAATGTGTAGCCTGCACACTGTAATCAAAATTGTAAACTGCCCAGAGACTACTTGTAGTGGTATGGGGCGGTATATAAGCAGAACACTTTGCTTTGCTTTTGCTTGTTTAACTGGATTTTCATTCAAGTTTACAGAAATAAATATACAGTATACAAATGTGACAGGTCTTCAAAGATGGGAACCAGGCAAATTCTATATTTAGCCACAGTTTTTTTTCATGGGATTTTTACCACCCTCTGCCTGGGACAGAAAGAGTCTAGGCCAGGGGTGCCCAAACTTTTTGTAAGGAGGGCCAGATTTGGTGGCTGATAATGTGTCAGGGGCCGGTTGCTCCTCGACCCTGCCACCCCACTGCAAGCCCCACCCACTGACCCATAAGCCCCACCCACTGCCCCCACTGCGCGTGCCCAGCCTCACATGGTTGCCGGTGGTGCCGTTGGCAGCAGCCCGTGTGATGGATGGCCAGCTGGCCAGCCCAGCCCCACAAGCTTCCTGGCAGTGCTGGTGGTGGGGTCCCACCCCCTCGCCCACCCACCCAGCCCCACAAGCTTCTGCTCACCGACCGGCCTGCCTGCCCAGCCCCTCAAGCTTCCCAGCGGTGTCAGTGTTGGCGGAAGATTTTTTTAAAAAAAACAAAAAAACATGGAGCAAAGGAGGGGGAGGGAGGGGTGGACCAGCCAGCTGCGGGCCACTCAGAATGGCCTGACGGGCCGGATTTGGCCCCCGAGCCGGACTTTGGGCAGGCCTGGTCTAGGCCAACAGCTCTATTCCTGATTGAAAGAAGTTTAATCATATTTCTTCCTTCTGAGCTCAACAATTCCCTCCTTCCCATCTCTCTCCAACAGCTCCTAACTTTAAGAACTACCTATAGAACAATATAAATGTTTAGGGGAGAGACCATACAAATAAATTCAGGTTATTTGCTCTTTGCTATAAATGCAACGTTCAATATCATGTTTAAGCTAGTTTATCCACAGAGGGCTGGAAGTCTGTGGTTTTTCATTTGTACAAATATCCTATGGATGTGATGAGTGTGGTAGGAATTAATCACAATGACCTTCGTATTCTATGGGACAGTATTCCTGAAGGGAATTAAGAAGCCACTTGTTAAAAATATACTTTTAGATAAAGGTGGGAAACCTAGTGTGGTATAATGGTTCTGGAGACCAGGGTTCAAACCTCCACTTGGGCACAGAAACTCACTGGTAAAATCACTTCTTAGATATCTCACTTACCTTGGAAGCCCTGTTAGGGACACTATAAATCAGCTCTGACTTGACGGTGTAAACAAAAAAATAAAAGAAGGCATTTTAAGGTACTAAAATGCCTTCCTTATTTTTTTGTTGGTCAGTTGTCTAATACCTCCCAAGAATATGCTGGCCAGCCTGTTACAGCCCCAAAATGTGTGAAATGCTACGGTTGGGATTCATCAGAATAGAACTTTTTTTCTGGTGTGAATTATATCCACATGCTTCTTTCACTGGGGAAGAAGAATGTAGATACAGAGACAATCATGGTAATAATTTTAATGAACATAAATATGGTTTTGAGCAAGTGTGCTGCTTACATGTCACACCATAGTGCTTAAAGCATTCTCTGGGTGGTTTACAATTTAATGATGCACGCTACACATTGCACGATTTTAAAGCATTGTTTTTAACAGTTTGCATGGCCTTACTAAATTGTGGAATAGGAATATCAAATGATTCCAATAATATCTTAGTGTAGTGACTTGTGATGTTGCCGCATGATCTTTTATGATGAATATTTAAGAGATGATGAAATGAGTGAGTGCAGTCTCTCTCTCTCTCTCTCTCTCTCTCTCTCTCTCTCTCTCTCTCTCTCTCTCTCTCTCTGTGTGTGTGTGTGTGTGTGTGTGTGTAAAGTACCTATTTTAGTTATTCTTAAGAAATGGAAAAGTAATCAGTTTTATAATTATAACTAGAACTGCAACTAGCAGTGGCACTGAATTCATATATTCTCTTGCAATCAAACATAATATTCTTTAGTGAGTCTGTGCTTTCAAAGTCACTGATCTTAAAATATATCTCTATCCCATCCCGATGTGAGATGAATAAACACCTGAGGCCAAATAAAGGCAACACTTCACATCCAGAAGACAGTTCTCTTCATAGTTCTGCCCATCTGCTTCTTTTAGATGGTAATTTTTGGTATTTAAGTATTGGGGGGATGAAAACCTCTTCATGACTGCAGTTAGCCATACTACTTTCATGAAACACCTGCTGGTTTGGCTAAGGTGCTGCTGTTCCAAATCAGGGCAGAAATAAAAAGAATATCTTTAAAAATTGCTTTGAAGACTCTTAAGGAGGCATTCCTAGTTATTTAGAAGTCACCCTCAATTTGTTAAAATGAGGCTTACACCCAGGGTGTGGGATTGCCTAGCATTGAATAATGCATTTTCCCAGTAATCTGGTAAGGCAAAATAGTAATAAAAACTTAGCAGAATCATAAGGGGAAAAATCCTTTCCTCTCCAGCATTCTTTGTATAGAGTAGACCAATGGTTCCCAGTCTTGGGTCCTCAGGTGTTCTTGGACTGAAACATGCAGAAAGCTTTCACCACTGGCTGTGCTGGCCAGAATTTGTAGCCCAAGAACATCTAGGGGAAGAGACAGCCAGATCCATATGGAAAGGCCAGAAGCCAGGTGTGAACACAGCAGCAGCATCTCCCTTGTGGCTGGCTTCCTTACTTTCACCCCTATGGTACAGTTCTGTGTTGGTCAACGGAAAACTGTGAGCAAAAGTGCATTGCACCACTTTTTTATTATTTATTTCCAGAAAGTTCAGCATCCCTTTATCTCCCTCCCTCCCATCTCCCCCCCCCTCCATGGCTCGTACGTTATGCAAAAGACCAGGCTGGAAAGAACCCTCAGTCCTTTTCGCCCAAAGGAAACAGTCGACTGTTGTAAATTGCCCAGAGTGGCCCTGCTGCAGATGGACAGTATAAAAATCTAATGAATAAATAACTGTACCATCTATGAAACAAAGTAAAGATTTCCTTGATGTCATTCCATAGGCAGTTATCCAGTCCATAGTATCTGCAGGACAGTTGTTTGCACATGCCCACAGGTCTTCTGTTCCCTATACCTTTATACGCTAAAAGTTAGTGCAGCACATGGCTTGCTTAAGTACCCTGAGACAATGTTGCAAATTTATTTATTTATTTATTTATTTATTTATTTATTTATTTATTTAGAGTACTTTTACCCCACCTATCTCCTTGGAAAAGGACCCAAGGTGGCTTACAATAAAAAGGACCATATACAGCCCAGAACATTTAAGATATATTCAAGTTAATAACATGAAATTAGGAGAGGCATCTTAGAACATTAAAATGTAACTACAAAGAGAAAACACACACACACACACACACACACACACACACACACACACGCAAAGCAAAGCAAAGCAAAGCAAAGTGTTCTGCTTATATACCGCCCCATACCACTTTAAGTAGTCTCTGGGCGGTTTACAATTTTAATTACAGTGTGCAGGTTACACATTACCAGTATAAGGGGTGGAAACTAACATGGAAATCACTGTTGTTCTTACAAAATCAGTCAATTCAATCATGTATGGCAATCAACATACAAGTCACATACACAAGACACACAGCACAAGCTAGCGCTAGAACTATGTAACATTCCTTTTCCAGCATGTAGTGACCCCAAGTCCCACAACTGTAAAAGTAAGTCAGAGCATTATGGTTGCAAAATGAAGAAGTTATCCCTTATTACTGGAAATGGAACGAAGCCTAGCTAAATACCTTGTTCCTCTTGATTTTTACTGTCTCAGCATCATGAGCCACATAGAGGAGAAATCTTTTTCTCCTGCAGTGTGACAGCATAACAAGTGCTACTCTTTCCTCTGTCAAGGTTTTTGCAATTTATGCAAAATACTCTGAGACAGTATATGCTGAATTAGTGCCCTTTTCTGGGTAGGTGTAATGCATGCACATATACATGTACCAAACACAGAGGGAGCAACTTATTGTTCAAAAAGATTCAAAGAATGTGTCCAGTGCTTCAGGTTTTCAAAAGTCTATGGTACAAAGAAACAGCAGCTGTCACACTTTTGCACAATAGGTGTAAATATGTATAAAGCCATCAGGTGGATAGAATTAGAAAATATCTTATCCTCTTGCAGTATTTGGAGGGGAGATGCAGGTTTTTGTTTGTTTATGCCTGTGAGGGAGAAGATGAATAAGGAATTACATATGTGTTAGTTACATTAGAGGTGAAATGTAACTTAATTATACCTTCATTGTTGCAGAAAGGAACTAATTATTTGCCAGTGGTTAGTTCATATATATGAATGTTATTCCACTTTCAGGTGTGTATGTGGGGGCGTACTTGCTGTCAATTGAGTGGCAAGAAGCATTGCTTTTTTATCTTCAGAATAAAGCAAAGTAGTGCATTCATTGAATTTTGCAGACCAGCTGCTACATATTTGACAAATATGCACAAACAAGCCATGGAAATGATCCTCTCTTGCAATATTGAATATACCCAGGGGCATTTCTAGGGCAAGAAAAAGATGCCAATAAATCCCCAGTAAATCATTTACAAATTCATTTCCCGTTTTTTCTTCTGAGCTTCGGGAGGAACATGTAGAAGAAGTGGACCCAATTCTTTTTGAGTAGTGCTCGTAGCTTTGTTTCTGTATTGCAGATACAGATTGAAGCTGAGAAACAGTTGCTTGCTGAAGCCAGTGTGTACAGTCATGGTGGAGATAAAATTTGAGAAATTGGAATGTGGGAAATAGAAATAGATTCTCCCCCCCTTTTTTTGAGTTAATCCCAGGTCCTGTTTGGTGTTGGCCAGAGTGAAGTGTGTCATGCCCTATTTTCTCTATCCCCTTCACCATATAATGAGAACAATTGAGAAACAACACGCGCCCTTCCAGATGTTCTTGAGCTTATGTTCCCATCAGCCAGAATTGCTGAATATATTGAGAACCTTCTGTTTCCTACATTTTCTGTCAAATAAACTCCTTGACTGACCAAGAAGTTGATTGATAACCTGATGAATAGCTTATCCCAAACTCCAAATTGGGAAGCATTATGAATGGATTTAAACTAAAAAGTATGCTCTAGCATCCTGGCCATGTTTATGAACTTAGCTGGACTATTGTGTATAGTGTTTAGGTTACCACACTTTAAAATGAATATTGTATATCTGGAAAAGGTAAGGAAGAGAGTAATAAAATGATCTAGATGTTTGCATAGATCTCTTGGGAAAAGGTGACAACATTTGGGCACTGCTTAAAACTTAAAATAATGGTAAGGGAGGGCATGGAGGAAGTTGATGTTGAGTTTTTCTGCCTTGCTTATATCACTTGAACTTGGGGTCACCTAAAGAAGCAAAATAGTGGGCAGATGATTTCATGCAGCATACAGCTAAATGTTGGCACCTCCTATCACAAGCTATATCAATGGTAATCCAACTAGATGGTTTTCAAGTGTGGTGGAACAAATTCACAGAGAATGAAGCTATGAGGAGCTGGCAAACATGACAGTTGTATGTTACCTCCAGTATCAGAAGCAGCATGATTCTGAATGCTACTTGTCCTGCTTTCAGCTTTACATAGGCATCTAGGTAGTCTCTATATGACAGAATACTAAATTAGAAAATAATTTGATCTGACCAAGTATGCATCATCTTATGTCCTTGCATTCCACTTTAGATTGTTGAGCAACCTCAAAAATCAGCCTAATATACTGTAGCCACTGGCATGTACATTGCAGAGAAGCAGCATGTTATCTCTTGAAGTAGGGAAAGACAATACTGGATAGATAGATTACTGGCACCTCCTAGCCATCAAAAATATCCTTCCTTAACCCAAGAAGAGTACTCTTCTTGGAAGCCTTCAGGTAGAACAATTCATTTATTTAAAAAAACATTTGGGATTTTGTGGGTTTGATTATGGCTTTTTTTGGGTATATCTTACTGGACTTCCCGTTTGGGCAGGAATGGGTGATGCCCCTCATTCTACCAAAGGTGCCCACCTTCAGTGTACAGAAGCACATAACCTTTATGGGTACGAAGGGGCTCAAATTCTTTAGAGTTTGCATAGCTCATATTTGGATTTTGAAGTGACACTTGATTCACTGTTTTATCTGCTTTGTTTTGAAATATCAATAGCTGCCTGAATCTTCAAGATGAGGTGGGTTCAAATTCCAGATGAGAATGGCACTAATATCACCCAATGTAGTCACAAATCAGTTAAATCACAATTCCATAAGATAGGCAGGCATGGACTGAACGGAAATAGATTCACGAAGAATTGTGGTGATAAGTGCACTCACAGACTGTTGTCAGCATGCATGTAAGCATGAGCATATATATGCACAGGCACATTTCCAGGACATATAGTAGGTGTGTAAATTTCTATAAATACAAGCATGCATAGTTTCAGCATTCAGATGCAAATCAGTAGTATCCACAGCCACAAGTGTCACTATCCATGTGCACCAATAGACACACAATAGTGATTCAGCCTTATAAAGCATGGTGGCATGGACTCACAGGAAATTTTTCGTGGCACATGAGAGTACATGTAGAGCCTATAGAGTTGCCTTTATATGGGTTCCAACTGAGACCTGTGAGAGTCTTGACAGTTCCTCCATCTCCTCATTTAATTTTATTAAATGAAACATGCAACTCTTAGTCAAAACACCCAGTCCTTTCTGCCCTAAATATGTCACTTAAAAATTAATTCTTGCTTATTTGATGGGGGTTCCTGCATGGCAGGGGGTTGGACTGGATGGCCGTTGAGGTCTCTTCCCGCTCTATGATTCTATGATTTATTAGAACCACATTCAGTAAACTGAGTTTCTAGCAGAGGGAGGTTCCTGTTGTGATTTCCTGCTTTGAGAGAGAGAGAGAGAGAGAGAGAGAGAGAGAGAGAGAGAGAGAGAGAGAGAGAGAGAGAGAGAGAGAGAGAGAGAGATGGAAATCTTAACTTAGAGCTGACATGATTGAATGCAGAAGGAATAAAAGCTAGACTTCTAAAAGTTAAGCCTTCAATGCCCTGAACCCAGAAGGAGGAATCAATTTCTCCCACCTTTGCATTTCTTTAATGGAAGTTCTTTCTGATCTATGTATAAAGAAATTGGAGAGTTTGGTAAATTATTTTGAACGTTGAACTGACTGAAGTCCTGCCTTATCCCGAGTGAAAACATTAATCCATAAATATCCAAGTGATGTCTGTTCTCCTTGTCTGTAGTTCTTTGGTGGCTTGAAGAAGGCCCCTTTCTGAGATTAGCTAACAAATGTCCTTTTAAGTGAAGGCTGGATTTAAAGTTTTAAATGAAACCAATTTTGCACACATTTGAGGATGCTGTGGGGCAGGCAGGCATGCACACATGCACAAGAAGGAAAGGAAGTTAAAGCTTGGAGTGAGACAGTGAATGGTGTAAACGTTCTAAGGTCAACCCTCAAACTTATGTAACGCCTGTCAAGAGGTACATTTCTTCCTGCTTTGAAATTTACCACAACGAGGCAGCAGAGGCACCTCCACACATACAAATTCTCATGGAAGGACAATTGAAGGCGCTGTGCCACCAAGGTGCTACTGAGAGATTATGGCATACAGTTTATGAAAGCCCCAAATTCACAATCTCAGAACATTAGAGTAGTGTGAAAAGGTTCAATATTCTAGGCTCAAAGTGTCCCACTCTAATCAGCTAATGAATCCATAACACTTGCAAAGGGTTCCTGAGCCTTTAAATGGTCTCTCAGGCCATTCAAAATTGTTGGGGACTTTCACAAGGAGTGGACTGAGGCTGGAGTTAGTGCATCAAGAGCCATCACACAGAGACAGATCCTGGACATGGGCTTCAGATGTCTTACTCTTCTTGTCAAGGTGCTCCTGAACACTGTTGCTCAGTGGTCCAGAGTCCTCTTTTCTGATGAGAGCAACTGCTGCATCTCATTTGGGAACCAAGGACCCAGAGTCTGAAGGAAGAATGGAGAGGCACACAATGCACAATAAAGTGGAACTTTGACTTATGTCATTAATTTGTTCCAGAGGTCTAGACATAAGTCAAACATGACTTAAGTCAAACAAACTTTTCCCATAGAAAGTAATGGGAAAGTGGATTAATCCGTTCCAGATGATGAAAAAGACCCCCCGAAAACAGCAATTTAACACAAATTTGACTGTCTCCCCCCCAACACACACACACACACACACACTTCTCTCGCCAAGTGGGCCGGGGGTGGTCGTGAGGGCTCCTCTCCGTGGCCCAGTTTCCCTTCTGAGGGGAAAGAGGAGCCTTCCCCGCCCGGACATGGTCCTTTTTGGGGAGCGGTTTCTGTGTTGAACTCGTGCCTGGGCCAGATAATGGACTGGATGAGGGTTAATAAATTGAAACTCAATCCAGACAAGATGGAAGTGCTGTTAATGGGTGCTTTGCCAGATAGGTTAGAGGGCCATATTCATGACTTGGATGGGGTTGCACCCCCCCCCAAGGGACAAGGTCTGCAGCTTGGGGGTACTCCTGGCCCCCAGAACTAACTCTGGAAGCCCAGGTAGACTTGGTGGCCAGGGGTGCCTTCCTTCAGCTGCGGAAAATAATGTTAAAAGTATATAACCCTGTTATGCATATAGGGATATGTTATGTTGAAGGAAATAAATAAACCACTAGCAGAGATTAACAGTGTTGTGGAAGAATAAATGCATTAGTAATTAAGGAGCTAGGAGACAAATGAACAAGGCAATAGAACTTAGTAGAAAACTTATATTACATATGTACACATGACAAAGAGTAATATACAATAACAATATACAAAGCACGGCATAACAGAGAATGGGGAAAGCTGCCTCTCACCTTAGGCAGTCCCAATTTACACTGGTTTGCATGATACCTATATACACAAAGCAATATGGTGTAAGCCAATCACACACTACATGGGATGAGATGACTGTGTCTAATCATCCTGACGTTCCAGTACTGATGATTCTTTTACACCTGTGACCTAGACCTAATAAACATTCTTGTTTAGCTCATGACATAGCATTTTACACAAAATCCATTTAGTAATCTGTTAAATATATACTACAGACATTTGGTCAAAACTACAATCCTTGACAAATATACCAGCTCTGCCCCTACCTAGATGAGCAGAGCCTCATGACAGTTACGCATGCACTGGTAACATCCTGTACTGATTACTGCAATGCACTGTACATGGGGCAGCCTTTGAAGATGGTTTGGCAATTGCAACTGGTTCAGAATTGTGCAGTGCAGCTGGTAAGCTGTGGGGCTGCCAGGGATCACATCACACCAATTCTGCGTAACCTGCACTGCTTACTAGTTGCTGCCCAATGCGATTCTTGTTTGCATCAACAGAACCATAGTGTCTAGATCAAGGGAAGTGATAGTACCACTCTATTCTGCTCTGGTCAGACCCCACCTAGAGTACTGTGTCCAGTTCTGTGCGCCTCAATTTAAAAAGGATGTTGACAACCTCGAGCGGGTACAGAAGAGGGTGACCAGGATGGTTGAGGGTCTGGAGGAAATGTCTTGTGAGGTACGGCTTAGGGAACTGGGAATGTTTAGCCTTTCAAAAAGAAGACTGAGAGGGGATATGATAGCTATGTTTAAATATTTGAAGGGATGTCATATTGAAGACGGAACAGGTTTGTTTTCCATGGCTTCAGAGACTAGGACTCGGGGCAATGGTTTCAAACTACAGGAAAAGAGATTCCATTTGAACATTAGGAAGAACTTCATGACAGTTAGAGCTGTTCAGCAGTGGAATATGCTGCCACAAAGGGTGGTGGAGTCTCCTTCCTTGGAGGTTTTTAAGCAGAGGCTGGATGGCCATCTGTAGGAAATATTGTTATGGGGTTCCTGCATGGCAGGGGGTTGTACTAGATGGCCCTTGAGGTCTCTTCCAACTCTATGATTCTATGATTCTATGATTCTATGTGTGTTGCTTCACAAAGAAAAATGATATTGGGTACCCCCCCCAATATACATGTCTTTATTAAATTGCAGAAACCTTGTTGAGAAGCAGTGCTTGCTGCTGCTGATGCTACTGCATGGGTCAATTCACAGCTGACCCATTCTCTAGCAATACAATAAAACTCAAATGGTTCATAGGGCTATGGCTGAGTGGAATGAGGGACCAGCTTTCTTGACATTCCACCACAACCCCACCAAGCCCTGGGCTGGATTTCAGCTTGGGGGGAAAAGGCAGAGTATGGGTGCATGGAGAGTCAGTTATAAGCAAGCCGGTTTGTGATAATGTAGTTATCCCCCACCCTTTCGCAGTTCATATACTGCAGTCCTGGTATATCACAGGTCTGCAGTATATGAAAAAAGGCCCCCTGGGGAAAGGAGGAAAGGCCTTCCCAGGCCTATCGGAGGCCCCAAAAGTGCTTCCCCGCAAACCAGAAGTGACTTCTGATAAACCAGGAGTGACCTCCAGATCACTAGAAAGCACTTTTGGGGCCTCTGGGGCACTGGAAAGCCCCTTGCAGGCCCGTTTGGGGCAGCACCAGGTCTGGGGTAAGTACAAAAGCCCCAGAGAGCCTGCTCAGTCCCAACCTGATCCAGCACCCGCATATTGCAGATTTTCAATTGGTGCGGGTCGGGTCGGGTCCCTAACCCCTGCAATAGGTGGGGGTTTACAGTACATCATTCACCATTCTTGTGTATAGCACTGTGTATGTTTAGGCATTAGCCTTGGCCTCCTGTTTCCCATTATCTTGAGGTGGCATAAATATAGGCTTAACTCTGGTCTTAAGAAGGCACGATTTTAAACATTACTGAATATGAGCTACTAGGATAATTAGAGATCATAGTGAAGCTTTGTTTGCAACAAAAGTGCCTCAATGATTGAAGGGGGTACATGAGCATCTCCTCCCCAAATGATAGATGTCGACAAGCTACCAGTTCTTGGGAGTCTATGTTGCACTGAGAGAGAGAGACTTAACAGTTTGGGTAGTAATTCTGCAATGGCTCTTGAAATAGATGCTGTGGAACATGAGTCCGATCGAAAGGAAATCAGCATAGACTGGCACCATCCTTGCAGATCTTGGCATGAATACTCTTCAAATCCCAGCTAGCAGGGATTTTTGCAGAGTCAGATTGGCAGAGAAACGTTTGCAGCTAATCATCTGCCTTTCTATGTTGGTTTTAGCCAGCTGGTATCGATGGCTACTAGCCAGTTGTGCCAGTTTCTGGCTGACGCCTCCTGTTTCCTCTCAGGAAGGGGACGTAGGGCAGAGCTGCTAATCAAACGTTCCTTATCTATGCTTTTTCCTCCTGTCTCGAAGATTGGGCTGGTGCCTACGGGTGATTACAAAGCGTGCCTGAAACTGAAAAGGATAAAATGTTTCTGTCTGGCTCACATTTGTCAGCAAATACCTGCCCTGCTGGCCCCTGCAACTTTGAGTGGCACTGTCTGGTTTCTCAAAAGATACTGATTTTCCTTAAGGATTCTTACCGCCACATAACGTCACCTTGGACAGCATCCCTCTCCTCTGCACTCCAAAAGGCAGCCGTGGTGGCATGTTTCCCCATAAGGAACCTGAGCCCATGCTCTCTGCGTATAGATTCCAGAGCAGACCGTATGATTAATGGGATGTGTCACAAGCTGCCTAGACATGCTCTGGCGGGGCCATCAGACTCCTTACTCATGCTGATTAGGTATTATGCACTGAGAGGCGCTGGGAAACCAAACCTGGCAAATGGTTCTGATTTGACTTTTATTTTATTAAGGATTGCTCTGCAGGCAAGGCTGTGCCGAGTCTGCCAGTCGAGTCAGGCGGGAGACGTTGTTAGCTACACGCTCCCTCTTTCGATATGCCTCTAGATAGGTTAAAAGGCGATCCATGGGCTATTTCTTACAGGTCTGAGAGGTGTCCTGCTTGGCTTGGTGCTTTGTGATCTAGTGCCTGTTATCTTAGCCTTTTCCAACACATTGGATACAGTGCAGTTTCTGAAGCTAAGCCAGTGCATAGGACAACTGGAACACAGGGAGATGTAGTAGCTAGCAGCATGGGCAGCTGGTGACAAGAGCAGGGAAGTATGCTACCTCATCCAGATTTTTTTTTCTGTGGGGGGAGGTGTATGAGCAACCCATCCTTAAAAAAAAACGTACAAGCTCTTTTGATACCCGAGGCATTGCATTTTCCTGAGCATCACTAATGCTGCCACGAGAGATAAAGGTGTATTTTGTGAATAAACCTTCCTTAAAGGTATTTGGAGTAAGTTTTGGAGAATTAGTCACTGAGCAGTGAGGAATAGTAGTGATCCTACTTTTGGCAAGAGGGAGATAATATTTGCCACTTCCCATGTCCTGTCATCTGACTCCGGTGATTTCCCTATCTAAAAAGAAAGGCACTATGGTGCAGGGGGTAGAGTGATGGACTAAGATGCAGGAGATATTGATTCAGCTCCTCCCTTGGCCATGGAAACTTGCCCAGGGAAGTAGCACTGAAAAACCCACTCCTTAAAACCCACTTTGGGATCTGTTCTTGATCATCCTCAATTTCAGGCTATGCAACAATGGGCTCAATTTACATATTTTGGTTGACTATCAGGGAAAAAGCTTCCTAAATGGTAGAGCAGTGCACCAATGGAACCAATGACCTCAAGAGGGGGCGAGTGCTCCAGCACTGGAGGCATTCAAGACAAATCCAGGCAACCACCCCATAGGTAGCCTTTGATTTGTATTCCTGCACTGAGCAGGGGGTTGGACTTGATGGCCTTATAAGGCCCCTTCCAACTTCATGGCTCTGCAATTCTATATTTCACATACCATTAAAGCCCCATGAGAATGGTCATATGTCAGATGCACCTTAATGGCACATAACACAAATGGGTAGCCTGGTAGTAGTCTCTTCTACTGTGGAGCAGTAACATCCATCATGAGTAGGACTGGGCAAATTACTATTCTGGGAGAAATTCCAAGTAGTAATTAACACTAAACTTGCATGTGAAGTACAACAGGTCCTCAATATCAACTGAGAATTGATTCCAATCCCCCACACGGATACTGAAAATTGCAGATAATAGCGAATATTAGAGAGATAATATTTTAAAACGTATTGCTTCTAACTTTATATATCATCTTTTAATGATCTAAGCCACCTTGGATCTCTTTTAAGGAGAAAGGTGAGGAAAAAATATTGGAGACAGTCAGACAGACAGACAGATGGGGGAAATACAAAAAATATATATATGCACTACCAGGACTGATCATTCGAGGGTGCTAGAGACCATGCTCTGTATTCTTCATTAACACATTTTCATAGGATGTCCATGAGGGAGCTACTTGGAGGAGTATTTATTTATTTATTTATTTATTTATTTATTTATTTATACAACTTATATGCCGCCCACTACCCAAAGGTCTCTGGGCAGCTTACAATTAAAATGAACAGTTAAAACAGTTAAAACATTTAAAAAGCAATGGACAATTAAAACAATAAAAACATTTAAGCACGAAACACTAAAATTGCCACCAGGACCCACAAGCTATGTTATGTCAATTAAAAAACTTCAGAAACAGGAAGATTTTTACCTGGCGCTGAAATGTCATCAGTGCTGGCGCCAGGCAGATGTCACTTAGGAGGGCATTCCACAACCTGGGGGCAGCTGCCGAGAAGGCCCTAGACCTACAAGCCATCCCTTTCACCTCCTTTGGGGATGGCTCTCTCAGGAGGGCTCCCTGGCTAGATCTTAATTGCCGGGTAGGTTCATATGGAAGGAGACGGTGCTTCAGGTATTTAGGTCCTAAGCCATTTAGGGCTTTATATGCCAAGACAAGCACTTTGAATTGGGCTCGGGCAACAACTGGTAACCAATGCAGGTTGCGTAGAATTGGAGTGATATGATCCCTTGCAGCCCCACCACTCACCAGCCGGGCTGCACGATTCTGAACCAGTCGCAATTGCCCCACGTAGAGTGCATTGCAGTAATCAATACGGGATGTTACCATTGCATGAGTAACTGTCATGAGGCTCCGTTCGTCCAGGTAGGGGCATAGCTGGTATGTTTTCCGCAGCTGGAGAAAGGCACCCCTGGCCACCGAGTCCACATGGGCTTCCAGAGTTAGACTGGGGTCCAGGAGTACCCCCAAGCTGCGGACTCTGTCCCTTAGGGGGAGTACAACCCCATCCAGAACAGGGAGATGGCCCTCTAACCTGTCTGGTGAAGCACCCACTAACAGCACTTCCGTCTTGTCTGGATTAAGTTTCAATTTATTAACCCTCATCCAGTCCATTATCTGGCCCAGGCACGAGTTCAGTATAGAGACAGCCTCACCTGGATTGGAGGAAAATGAGAGGTAGAGCTGAGTATTGTCAGCATATTGCTGACTCCTCAGTCCAAACCTCCCAATGACCTCTCCCAGCGGTTCTATGTAAATGTTAAACAGCATGGGGGACAATATAGAGCCCTGTGGAACCCCGTGACGTAAACGCCACAGAGCAGAGCAACGGTCCCTTGCACCACCTTCTGGACACGGTCAGCCAGGAAGGAGCGGAACCACCGCAAAACAGTGCCTCTGACTCCCAACCTGGCCAGCCTATCCAGAAGGACACCATGGTCGATGGTGTCGAAAGCTGCTGAAAGGTCCAGGAGTATCAACAGGGTCGCACTCCCCCTGTCTCTGTCCCACCAAAGGTCATCATACAGGGCGACCAAGACAGTCTCCATACCAAAACCCGGGCTGAAACGCGATTGAAATGGATCCAGAAAATCCGTTTCATCCTGCAGCGCGTGGAGTTGCCCAGCCACCATCCGCTCCAATACCTTGCCCAAATAAGGGAGGTTTGCTACTGGTCGGTAGTTAACCACCAGCCCTGGGTCCAGATTAGGTTTGTTAAGGAGTGGTCTAATTACTGTCTCTTTCAAGGCGGCAGGGACCACTCCCTCTCTTAAAAAGGCATAAAGAGTAGTGAAATGTTTTGTTCCCTCAGGAAAAGAAATACAGTTGCCATGACTCAACTTTCAGATTTTCATAGGATGGTCTCTATCTCTTTCTCATGGCCAGTTATGGGAATACATCTGAAAATAGTTTTTCTGAATTTTTCTTTTAATTTTGTATTTTCAGACTATAAAGTGAAACTGCGAATATTGATCTTTAATTGTTTGTTTTATTTTTGACCCCTTCTTTCTCCTTGGAAAAGGACCCAAGGTGGCTTACCGTACTGAGGGACAGTATACAGCCCAGTACATTTAAGACATATTCAAGTTTAAGAACAGGGAATTGAGGGGCATCTTACAGCATTAAGTGGCAACATTAAAGCTAATAGAGAACACGAGTACTGTGGTTAAAAAAATTCCATTATGAGAAATATCCTGTGGATATGGGGGGCTCTATTGTATTATTACATCTGGATGGCCAGTTTCTTACAGCCTGGCTATTAGATCTGTCAGAGTTTGGCATGTAAAACGTGCTCATGAAGCAGCAGGCTAAGTGGATGGAAAGTACACATGTGTGTGAGGTTTGTTAAACAATTTGGATGAAGCCGAGAAGGCAAGCAGTGGGATTAATTTTTTTCTTGTAAAACTACAGTATAACGTCTAGCCCAGTATTAGGTCCTTGGGACCTTGTGGCTCTTTTCATCTAGAAAAATAGCTTGCTATAATGGGGATGGAGCTGGACAGGAATTTGTCTTCTTATCACCTGTTCTACTTTTGTATTTGGTGTTGTGATGGCTACACGGCTCCCCAACTTTGTTTTGTTTCTACCCCGGTCACTTTATCCACAAGGACTGGTAAGCTACTAAGATGCTCGCTGTAATTTTATAAAATAGAAATGAAATACAGTTAAACAATATGTAATCAGAAATGTGAGTTTCCATACCGGTTGTCTTCCAAGTCATCTTGTCTGGCATCGCGTCAGAGGTTGGTTATCCATTTTTGTTGCCTCAGTTTTACTCAAAGCTTGTGGAAGGTGTCTTTTGGACTACAACCCCCAAGTATCTCAATCAGCTGTGCTGTCTGGAGGATTTTGGGAGTTTTAACCCCTGAAAATAGCTTTCCCAAAGCCCTTGTTTCACATCATTCTTACATTGCTCTATTTCCCAGCAACAAAATATCACAGCAGTGGCTTCCCCCCTAATGTTTTGCTCAGTGAAGATAAATTCAAAAAGAATCCATTGAGTTCTCGGCAGTTAGCTGTGAATCTTGGTTAAGAACTGTTTGTGTTTAAATAAAACATCTTCTCTGGGATTAGCTCAGGCCCTTATCACTTGCTTTGGTTAAGTGAAATCCAATGAAAGAGGAATCCAGCTGAGAGTTCATTGCCCAGCAGCAGGTGTACTCTGTAGAGCTAATTCTTCATGTTAGAGTACAGCCTGATGATACTAATGATCCAGGGAGTTCTACAGCAGCTAGGTGAATGTGTTGTACTTATTCTCATCCTGGGACTTCTGTCTCATTTTATATCCAGTGAAGGTGCTGAACTAAATTACTAGGAAGTTCATTTACACACAAAAATGAAGAAATGTATGTCCCCCCCACACACAAATTCTTTTCTTTGCCTCTTCGGTTTGCATCAGAAGAAAGTAGAGCGGCCCAAGCAACTGTTGGAATAAGCAACAAAAAGCGAGATCAATCAAGGAAATTGAAGGATTCTTCCCAATCTAAGAGATACCAAGCCAATAAGCCTTCAAGAATGTGTCCACCAGAATCTTCATTTAAGCAGAAAGTCAGTATTCTGCTGTCTGAGTGTAGTTCTCCAGTGTTCTTTTTATAGTCTCATCATCACCCATAAAAGGAAGAGCAAAAGCTCAGAGGTAGGGAGTGGCTTTGCCAGGTGAGTCTTCTACTGAGTACAAGCTGGACTGAGGTCTTCACAACCTCACATGAGTGAAGAACTCAAAAATTTAGGAGGCTAAACCTCGACATGACAGCATCTTTGCACCTGCATTGCTTCTTGGAAGAACAGGCTTCCTCAGGAGTAGGGATGGGGTCTCTATGTGAAAAGCTTTCCCTCCCCAGAAGATCAGCAGACCAGCTGTCTGCAGCTGCTCCTAAGGATGCAGCCCAGCCACAGAAACCTCAGTTTGAGAGACTGTGATTCAGCTTGGAAACATTTATCTATTGGGAACATGCATGTATTACTGATAGATGTATTAAAAGATGCTGCTTACAAGGCTATGAAATCCAGTTGCACAGCTCCGCATGTGATGACATCACTATCAGCACTAGTGGCAAATCTCCATTAACTAAAGGCTTCCTTGATTAAGTGTGTGGAGCACATGGATTTCTGGTGTTGTGTATAAGTTGCATGCACCCCATATTTTCCTTTAAACTTACTGCTGCCAACTGCTGTTAAACACAGAGTTGTGCAACAGGATTTCAGCCTATACCGGTAGTTACTAAGCACAACTCTGCAGAGGAAAAGAATAACAGCTAAATTAATGGATGCCTCAGTTAGGTGAGATTTCTCAAGAGTAAGTTTTCTGGCCTTGTGAGTTTCCTCTCTTCAAATCAATAGCTATACAAGCAGCACTATTTCTTTTCTATTTGTTCTTTTGTTTTATTAAGGTTTCTGTTACTTGTACAGTCTGTTTATGTGCAAAATTAGTGACCTGTACCTTTGTGAAGTAAATCACTTACATATAACAGACACAGAGTGACTAGGGTAGTTAATTATTCAAAATGTCTCAGTCACGACTTCTAACATTGAAAGGTCATTATTCTGCCACACTATTTGCGTTGAAGTCCCCAATGGGAGAGGATGACGTATAAATAAAATAATATTTGAACTATAGTACTGGAAGGGACACTATATAGATTATCAAGTCGTGCCTGTTGGCAAAGAGGTACAGCAGGGAACCAATCTTCCATCCTCTGCCTCTGAGGCCAGACACAAAGACCATCTGAGTTGCCCAGCAATTCTCCATATAAAGCATTATTCGCACAATTTTCCTTAACTTGCGCTGTCCAAATGTTCCTATCATTCTCATATCCAGAGTACTACTACAATCATTTTGTGATAAATCATCTTCGCAAGAAATACCAAAGCATATGAAAAATTCTGTTTCTTCTGAACACGTGGCTAAACCACTTCCCATAAAGCTTTAACTTTTAGAGGAGGAACTGTAATTTTCTTACCCTTTTTTCTGGATTTAAATTGGGGATACTCTCAACCAACCACTCACATACTCTGAGTAATTCACTCATGGAAACTGATTTCTTTCATCTCACTAGAATCTAATTTGTCTGAATAGGAACATCAGGGCAAGTTTTTAAAAATACAGTAATTGATTGATTTGACATAGTTTTTTAAAAAAATTCTCTTAAGTATGATAAAAACCAACAAGCAAGAAAACACTATAAATATTCTGTCATAAAAAAGAAAAGAAAAAAGAAAGACTGTACTATGTCCTAACATGTCTTATTTGGTGGGCTCACATCATTGAGAGCTCATTCTAGATTCACTTATCATTATTTTATGATGAAACTATACTATTTAGCCATTCATAGAATAAATCACAACTAAGGGAAACAACTGCATCTTCTTTTCCCTTGAGCCTATTTGTTAGTCTGTCGATTTCTGTAGACTCTAATATTTTTTAAATCACCATGTCCTCTGCTGGTAGTTTTTCAGATTTCCAAAACTGGGCCCATGTTTATTTAATCTAGCTGCAGTTAAAAGATGTAGTATCAGGTATTTATTTTGTCTATTGACAGATTCCGGTAATATACCCAACAAGAATACTTCTGATTTAAAGTCTAAAATTTTGTTTTAAAAAATAATTTACATAATCCAAGTGTAGATTTTTACCCAGTAGCTTTTTGCCCTGTCACAAGTCCACCAGGCATGGTAGTAAGCCCCTTCATGGCTTTTACACTTCCAACAGTTTTAGACATGTTACGGAACATTTTAACCAACTTAGCTGGGGGTAAGTGCCACCTGTAGAACATTTTGTACAAACTTTCTTTATATGAAGTGGCTAGGGTTATCTTATGGTTATTAGACCACACTTTCTGCCATTTTCCTAATTCTATGTTGTGTCCAAAGTTTATCATTGTCTCTTTTATTTCTTTATTCTGTCTGTTCCATAATAATAAAAGTTTATAAATTTTTTGAATTTGTTTTTCTTCCGTGGTAAGTAATATTTTGTCAAATGCAAGATATTCTTTATAAAATCCTTGTGCCTTTACATCTTGGTTATAAATTGCTTGTATTTACATTAAAGGCCACCATGTGAAAGTCAGTCCTTCGTTCTTTAATTGAGTTTTCATTTTTAGAGTCCCTTAGTAGTTCAGGAGCATTTATTAAATGGGAGGGATGATGCTAGAACATCCTATGTCTCCCTGATAATTGGTGAGGCCTTGAACCGCCAGGTGGAGCTGTTCCAGGTGGTTCGAGACCTCTCCAATCCCAGTCAGCTGAGGCCTCCACCTAGTGATTTCACTAGTGAGCAATTTGCAGCCCATTTTAGATCTAAAATAGAGGCCATCCGTTCCGACTTGCTCCCCGGTTGCCCTAGTCCATCCCCTGATGTCCCTGGGGCCTCACCCCTCTGTTCTCCCCTCCTGGGTGAGTTTGGGCCAGTGTCTCCAGCGGAGGCCTCCAGAGCCATGGCTTGTTGCCGGCCAGCGGCCACTCCCTTTGACCCTTGCCCAGCTTCGCTTATTAAATCTGCCGAAGGGAACATGCCTGAGTGGGTTTCGGCTATTGCCACGGCCTCTTTCGGGGAGGGATGTTTCCCTGCCCGATTGAAGGAGATTGTGGTGGAGCCCACTCTGAAAAATCTTGGCATTGCGTTGGACGATTTATCTAACTATCATCCGATAGCCATTGTTCCCTTCCTGGGCAAGGTTGTCGAGTGAGTGGCTGCTGTCAGGCTCCAGTCGTATCTGGAGGAAAATCGTATCCTGAATCCCTTCCAGTCTGGTTTCAGACGTCTTCACGGAACCGAGACTGCCCTGGTCGCTCTGCAGGATGGCCTCCTCAGGGAGGCCAACAGGGGGTGTTCCTCCCTGTTGGTTCTCCTTGCTCTGTCAGCTGCCTTTGATACCGTCGACCACGGTAACCTGCTGGTCCGGCTGGCTGAGAGGGGAATTGGGGGTCAGGCTTTGGCCTGGCTTCGTTCCTTCCTTGGTGCCCGGACTCAGCGGGTTCAGCTGGGTGATGACTTGTCAGCTCCTTGGACCCTCCTGTGTGGGGTGCCCCAGGGGTCGGCAATCTCACCCATGCTGTTCAACGTTTACATGAGGCCACTGGCGGAGGTCATCAGGAGATTTGGAGTTCGCTGTCATCAGTACGCTGATGACACACAGCTCTATCTATCCTTTTCGTCGTCTGCAGAGGAGGCAATTCGCTCCCTCGATCTGTGCCTGGAGGTGGTTCTGGAATGGACCAGAGATAACCGGCTCAAGCTGAATCTGGAGAAGACGGAGGTTCTGTTCTTCGGGGCACCCTCGTCTGGGTACAATGGCCCCCTCCCTAAACTGGGGGGTGTTTCCCTCCAGCCTACGGACAGGGCCAGGAATCTGGGTGTGGTCCTGGACTCAGCCCTCTCCATGGATGCCCAGGTGATGGCTGCTTCCAGGGCCGCTTTTATCCATCGCTGCGGGATTCCCAGATCCGCCAGTACCTTGATTGGTCCTCCCTGAGGACAGTCGTGCAGGCCCTAGTGATCTCAAGGATCGACTATTGCAATGGGGTTGCCCTTGACCCTGATCCGGAGGTTACAGCTGGTGCAGAATGCGGCGGCCAGGCAGGTGGTGGGTGCTCAGAGATTCGAGCACATCACCCCAGTCCTGGCTCGCTTGCACTGGTTATCCGTTGGCCCCCGGATTAGGTTCAAGGTCCTGGTTTTGACTTTCAAAGCCCTCCACAGCCTGGGACCAGAGTATCTGGCGGAGCACATCTCTCAGAGATCAGCTGGGGCCAGACCCACGAGATTGGCGCAGGCGCACTCACTGAGGGTGACCACACCCAGAGAGGCGCGGAAATTGCGTACGCGTGACTGCGCCTTCTCTGTGGTGGGCCCCATGCTATGGAATCATCTCCACAGTGAGCTGCGCCTAGCAGAGTCCCTGCCCACCTTTAAAAAGTCTCTGAAGACTCACCTTTTCAGGGAGGCGTTTGGCGACCTTTCTATTTAGGGTTTGTTTGTTTTTTTTTGGCCCGTGCCATCTCTGCTTGGATCATGCCTCCCTTTTGTTCTTTTGTTTCTGTCTCTGTCCGTTTTATTGGGTTTTATTGTTAGCCGCCCAGAGTTTCCTTCTGGGAAGCTCAACAAATAAATAAAATAAATAAATGTGCCAAATATTACACTGGCTTGCATATAACTATTCAGATTATATAGTAAATTTGGATAACTAGCACATTTGGATAAGTGAAGTACATATAATTGATCTTCCATTGTCGTTGTCCATCAGTTTCAGTTGACATCAAGGCTCCAAGAAATGTATAAGGAATGTATAAGTAGCCATGGACATTAAAATAAATGATGAGTGGTCAATCTTTTAAACACTACTCTTTCAATCAGATGACATCAGGATAATGAAATCCAAGGAAGGTGCTTGCTATGTATCTAAGCTTGAAGATCTAGAAACAAGACTGGCTGTATTCCATTCATTGAAGTTTCAGGGCCAAAACCTAAGACTGGAGTCATGCTGTTATGATGTCACAGTGGTAGGACAGAGAAGGCTGGTAATGAAGCAAGCAAGGCCTGTGCTGAACCTCTGGCCCTTGATGCCAACTGGTGATGGGCAAAGACAGGTGCCTAGGTGTTAAAGCCACCCCATGTACAAACACCAAAATTATTGTTCTTCCAGCACTACTGGTTCAGAATTTATTCTCTTTCCTAGAAATCTGGTGGAGTGCAGAGGCGTAGCCAGGATTTGGAGCGCCTGGGGACAAAGTTCATTTTGCGCGCTTCCTGCTGCCCCCCCCCCCCACATTGCACCCACCCAGCAATGGGGGACCAAACCCTGCAGGTGGTGTGTGTGTGTGTGTGTGTGTGTGTGTGTGTGTGTGTGTGTGTGTGTGTGTGTGTGTGTGTGTGCACGTGCGTGCGTGCGCCTTACACATCTCCCGCCAATGCAAGGAAGAGGAGGGTGCGCGGCAGTGTAGGTGGTGGAGAGGGTGCTGTCACCAAGCCTTAGGGGAAAGGAGGACTGCTGGTTGGTGGGAGGGTGCATGGCTTCCTCCTCCTGCTCCCCCTCCAAGTGCCTCAGATTGCTTCGCCCGTGGCAAATGTACCCTTCTGCCTCCCCCACATATGCCCCGGGGCAGTGGGCAGTCAAGGAGGCCAGGTACCCAAACCATTGTGCTATCCAGGAATTATCTTGATCCCTAGTGTTGGGTTCCCCACCTGGATGACATAGTTAAGCACTGGAAAGCTAGCAAACCGGGAGTTTTTCCCACCCTTCCACCCTGATGACCTTTCTACTCTGTGACAGCAGAGTTCTGAAAGGAGGAGTGAAACTCTGAAATCCTATCCCTTTTGTGAGATCAGAGCTTTGTGTCATGTATCAGAGGTGGATTTCTGCTCCCTCTGCTAGCCTCTGGGATGCTATCCTTTATCATCAGGCTGTACTGTAAATCTCTGCATTCTTGAAATGTTTGATCGGTTTCCCTTTTCCTGTGTGAACTGATTCTGCAGATCTAACTTCAGGGCTGGACACTGCTGTTCTCTCCTTTCCAAGTGAGCGAGAACAGTGACACAAGACAAGATACAATTCCTCACTGATCTCATCCAGACTCTCCACACTTTGTGGAAGCTATGTTGTGGCATTTTTAAACAAGAGAATGTGTGTTACATATTTTACAAATAAGACAAAAATGATACATTCTACACATAACAGTGGTTGCACAAACAGCGAGGAAAAAATAGTTCCAGTTGTCTCACTCTCATGCTAGATGTGAGGAATTTCAACAGGTATAAAAATTTCTCATCAAGGCATCTTGTTGTGTTGAGAGTAAGGAGAAGGAGGAGCATGTCATCACTCACCTTCCACTGTCTTCTGGCCCAGCAAGAGAATGGGTGCCAATGACTGTAGAAAAGAAGTTGGTCAACTGCTTTAAAATATGTTCCTTAGTCATTGTCCATCATGATAAAAGGCGCTTGTCACTGGCAGTGGAACACATTTGGAGACAGGTTGCAACTAAGCCAATGGAGACCTCTAGTGGCAAGTGCTCTGAGGACATCAAGGTGTAGTCTGAGGGAATATGTCCACCAGCCTGCTCAGGGCAAAGAAGCTTTCCTTCTTAAATCTGCCAAATATGAGGTAAAAGGCACACTGGCAAACTGCCAAGTGTGGCATATTATCTTCTCCTTTGACATCTTTAGCTGATTGCAGAGAGGCTCTTTTGACAGATGAGAAACAAGATCCTTGATTAGAAAGGATTCTCTCTTTATTGAGTCAAAAATCAAAACCTGTCTACCACAGGTGAGACAATTTAACTGGTGCAAACTAGCAAGGCATTTGGAAATAAGCTTAATATTGGATTGTCCTCTTGACTCGATTGCTTGAGATTTTCCCAATTCCCTCGATGTACAAGGCAGAGGAAGAGCATTAGTGTAATTTCTTGGGGTTCAGAGTGTTCTCTTCCTCATCAGCTTCTTTTTGGGCCTTAGTGTACAGAAAGATAACATAACCTAGTATGTTATGCTCTGCTCAGATTGGCTGGATCCTATACATGTCTACTTAAATGTAAGCCACACAATTTGCACCCAAGGAAATGTTTAAAGTACTACAGCCATAGTACTCACAGTGTATGTACTCATATAGTACAGTTCAAATATTCACAGTGGCACCCTAACTCTGATGACAACTCTTGCTTCTGTGATTATGAGTACAGTTGCCCTTGCCCCCCCCCCCCAAATGTTGGAGGAGCAGGCAAAACCTCCTTGGATATGGTCTCCAACAGTTTCAGACTAGCAGAACTCTTCAAATCAGATTTTATAGAATTTGGGGAGCTGGATACAGAAAAAGCTAATACAGAAACAATGCCTTTCCTGCCTGGCTGTTGGGGGCTGGGTTCCTAGAACAAACATACACACCCATTAGCACTGACCTTTCTGGTTCTCCAGTTACCTACACTGCCCCTGGCAAGTACAGTGTTCATGGCTGGGGTGGCTTAACCACCTATTTCAGCCAGCCAGTGCCCCACAAGGATATGGTCATATAAATAACATTTCACAGACTGGCAACCTTGGCCTTCCTGAAAGTGCCACAGTTGCCTCCTTGTCACTTGTGTCAAGACTGGGTCTAGTTTAAGCTGCCACCCCAAGTCCTCTATTCTTAGCCTTGGTTAGAGGTGTAAACTTTCTGGAAATTTCAAAGCCATGGGGAGGAGGAAAACCCTTTGGATAAATTGGGAAAAACAGCAGAACACCCCCCCCTATTTTTTACAAAATTTCTGGAAATTTTTCACCTCTAGCTTGGTGGTCTCTGGATTGCCAAGTATCCAGTGTCTCCTCCCTCGTTTCCGCAGCTTTCCCTCTGCCTCTCATTCTCCCTCCTTTCTTCTCTGTAGCTGCTTGCTTGGGCCCAGCCTCACTTCCTTGCATAGATCTGTCCCATCAGCCACCTCCTCCTGCCCACACCAGGGCAGCCGGCTGATATCTCTGTCCATCTGTAGTCCAGTGGGTGATTACATGCAACGGGCCCTCCAGGGGCCATGGGACAACGGAAGACAGGGACCTTAATAGGAAAAACATAGTTCCCCTTGTCGTGTCTGGCAGTGAGGGATCTTGCTGGGTTGAAAAGATATCTTGTCAATGTGTCAGTTCAAACCAGGGCAGCCATAATTAATGAGAACAAACAATGGTGAGAATATCCACATCCTCCCAAAGAACTGCTGCTTGTCTCACCCAATCCTTGGTGTTACAGGTTGCCACACCGAGAGATGTGAGAAATATAGTAATATTTGATAACAACTCAAGAAACCCAGACTTATGTTTAATCCATTCGTGTGCTTCCGCCATGCATATGAATTTTATCTCAGCTGTTTCTCTTTGTATTCTGGATTTGTAATGATTCTGATCCAAAATCATGACCTTCAAATCCTTCAAGGAGTGTCCTGCTAGACTGAAATGGTTTGAGACATGTTTTTGTGCATCATGGTTTCTTATGTCAAACTTGTGTCCTTTGATGCATTTTCTTAGAGATTGTCCTGTTTGTCCAATGTAGAGTGCAGATGGGCATTGCTGGCAAAAGATGGCATAGATCACATTGGTTGAGGAGCAGGTGAAGTTGCCCTCGATATTGTATGTGACATTGTTAGGTCCTGTGATTGTGTTGACAGAGTATATGTGTGGGTAGAGTTACATTACATTAAAAGTGAAAGTTAGTCTTTAAGATACCACATGTTTGTATATTTTGTTTTGTTTTGTTTTTCTTTGATTTTTGCCTGCAGTTCTTGAAAGGATTAACATGACTACCCTCTCTGAAACTTTCACAGGTACTATTCTCCAGCTAGGTGTCTCCCATCAAATATATATGGAATTCATATTATTATTATTTTGCCTAGATGCAGGATCCTACATTTCTATCTGTTGAAACTCCATCACACTGGGTTTAAGTCATGTTGAATTAGCAAGTTCAGTGACCACTTAAGCGGAGACCCTCTGTAAACACCATAAGTCAGGCTGCAAGACATATTTGTGTAAAATGGAAATAGAGTGGCTGGGATGTTTGAACTGAGCTTTGCAAGATTTGGATTCTGGACCTTGTTGAGCCCTGACAAGTATGTGGATGGCCTTGAAGCAGGCTCTCTCTCTCTCTCTCTCCATTTCAGCCTGTCCTACCTCACAGGGCCAAATAAGCTATTTTGGGTTCACTGCAGGGAAAGTAGGCTAGAAATATAATAAATAACCTGGCATAGGATTATGTCTGGAGGAGCCATTGTGATGTGGTGGATCCCACCACTTAGATCCCATTTACAAGGCCCAGCATTCTCCCAGCTGATCCGAGATCTGTGAGTAGAACTGTTCTGTTAGCTAAAACCTGCTCTCAGAACTGAAAAAGAATGATGAGGCAGTAGATAGGAAGAAAAGGTTTACTCCGGATCCAAACCTCCTCTAAGCCTGGGACATAGCCATAGTGCTCACCCAAAGTTAAACAAGGGTACTAAGGAAGCATCGGGAAAGATTTCGAATCAACACTCTTCAAATGTTTATTATTATTATTATTATTATTATTATTATTATTATTTATTATTATTATTATTATTATTATTATTATTATTATTATTATTATTATTATTATTATTTATTGGACTTATATACCGTCCGTCTTCCCGAAGGAACTCCGGGCGGTTTACAACATAAGAAATATTAATAACAACTATTAAGTAAGGCAAATTAAACAGTTTAAAAAACAGTTAAACACAGGCCATCCAGCCTTTGCTTAAAGAGTTGGCTCACCTTGCCTCTTATCATTTTCGCCAGTTAGGACTGGACTGTAAGAGCCATCCTTGACTAATAATTTCCACTGTGCTCCCAGAGGGCTAACTGGCATGTAAGTACATGCACCAGGCAACAGATGCTTGCTTCAGGTTGGTAAGATTTTGATTCCCTTTGTTTAGCAGTGGATGAGATTTAACCAAAATTATCAGAATGTGAATGTGGCAGAAAGCAAAGCTGATGGACACACCCATTGCTAGTCCCATTTATTCCATTGAGTTGTTTTCAGGCAGATGTATACTGTAGTTGGAAATGTAACAATATTTACATGCCTACTTAGATGTAAGTGTTCATTGGAACTTAATTCCTGGGAAGTGCCCATGCTGCTGTGACCAAGTCAATTAAAACTTCAAGCCTGTACTCAACACATTGGGTGTAAGTCATGTTGAATTAGCAAGTTCAGTGACCACTTAAGCGGAGAGACCCTCTGTAAGCAACCATCATAAGACAGGCTGCAAGACATATTTGTGTAAAATGGAAATAGAGTGGTACTATGATAGAGTGGCTGGGATGTTGAAATGTGCTTTGCAAGATTTGGATTCTGGACCTTGTTGAGCCCTGACAAGTATGTGGGTGGCCTTGAAGCAGTCTCTCTCTCTCTCTCTCCCTCTCTCTCTCTCTCTCTCTCCATTTCAGCCTGTCCTACCTCACAGGGCCAAGTTAGCTATTTGGGTTCACTGCAGGGAAAGTGGGCTATAAATATAATACACTGGCATAGGATTATGTGTGGGGGAGCCACTGTGATGTGGTGGATAGAGTGATGTGTTGTTCTGATCTGTGACAATAATGTGCTAAGACAAACAGATGCTGTTCATCACATGAGGAAGCACCTAAAACATGCTAATCATGTTGTCTAATTTAAATCTGGGAGATGTGGAGCTTCAGAGCTATTCAGAGGATTGCCTTTCGAGCTTGCCGCAGGTGACAAGACAGCAAAACCAGGATGCAAACATGGAACTGTCCTATTTTCTCTCCGCCGCTGTTGTAGGAAGTAGATTAAACTTGGAGTCGGTGTTATGGCCAAAGCTACCCAGTGAGCTCTAGGTTGGAGGAGGACACTTTTACCCAGTACTTTATCTTAAGTATAATTCATTATTCTCTCCAATACACGGCACTAGGTAGTTTAAGATCTATTGCTATGTTCCTTATTAATCAAGTGGTGCTTGAATGCCTTGGATAACAATGGTGACAAAGCATATAAACATATTAAATTTCTGATTCTTAATGTGCTTGAAATACAAATCTGTTATTTTCAAGGAGAAAGCTAAGCAACACAGAGAGCATGCTGCTCCTATGCAATATATACCCCACTCCCACCAACCAGAAATAACAAGTTCAGATATCTCCTGTGAGATGAAAACACTTTGGGGACCTTAGTATTCAGCCACAAACATGAGTTGCTACTTTGTGCATCAGGATATTGCTGTTGAGTTCGTTGCCTTAAGCAAAGCAAATGAATCACACATTGCTATATTACATAATAAAATAATGGATATGTCAGTACATCTTCCTAGCTTGCCCTTTTCAGTGCAGGGGACTCAGCACCTTCAGTGCTAAGAAGGATCTGAACTTTCTTTGTGTGGCAGAGGAATATATATAATGTCAAGCCCCGCACACAGATCACACACACAAACAGGATTCAGTTCTTTGCCAAGATCCCAGCAATTACCAGTCCAAGTCAAAACCAGAATATCTCACGGAAACAAGATGCCAAACTCAAGGGAACAGATCAAGCCATTGTCCAGGAAGCCAGTCGGAAGTCAGGAAACAGAGCCAAGGTCACAGAAAGGAACTTGGTTGCAAATTCAAATGATGCATTGCTCCCACAGAGAGCTCAAGGTGAGCTTGCCAGCTTTATCCCAAAACAGGGAACACACACTTACTTCTGGAAAGGCTTCTGCTAGTACTCAGGGCTTCCCGACCTAATTCCCCGTCTAGCATCAAAGACCCTTTCCCTAGCTCTTCTGGTAGCACGTCTTTGCAGAATCCTGCTCATGGCCCTTCTAAGAGGTGAAGATATGTTTTCAGCTGAGTCATCAGACCCAGCTGCTTGCTGATTTGAGCTGCAAGGCTCCTCCAGCACCTCTTCACCATTTAACCCATCAGAGTCAGGTTCTGTGGCAAGCAGGGTCCTGGCATAGCCTTCCTCAAACTGGTGCCCCGCTAGATATTTTAGAATACTATCCTGCCCCCCCCCCAATTTCTCACCACTGACCCTGCTACCAAAGGAAAATGGATAATGTAGTCGCAAGCATGTGGAGGACAGCCAGCTGGGGGGATGGCTTATGTACCCATCTCTGTGCAAATATATACCATGAATCTGAACACAAGGTCATATAGAATCATAGAGTGGTAAGAGACCTCAAGGGCCATCTAGTCCAACCCCCTGCCATGCAGGAACCCCCATCACAGGACTCCCGACAGATGGCCATCCAGCCTTTGCTTAAAAACCTCCAAAGAAGGAGACTCCACCACCCTCTGTGGCAGCATATTCCATTGCCTAACAACTCTAACTGTCATGAAATTCTTCCTAATGTTTACATGTAAGAATAGAAAAAAATGTTTTATCTGATTTGATAGTTGTGATAAAAAACAGTTGGTTCTCCACCTTTCTGGAGTCACTGTGAGAAGAAACACATCTTGCTTTGAGAAGTCACACATTCACAGCATTTGACAGGGCATTTTGGAGGAAGAAAACAAACAGTGGATGCTTCCAGGCAAAACAAAGTATGGTGTTTATACTGTGTACTGTCCCATAGCAGCTTACAATTTAATCATGCAGGCTACACGTTGCTCTGAAAATGAGATGTACATTCAATGAGATGGTGACCTCAGAAGGATGAAAGTTGATTCAATCGAAAGTAATTTTAAGTTAACTACTGTGTCACAAGGCTCCCTTTATAAAATGTGTACAACTTCAAACCATTCTTAACCATACTTAACTCCCCCCCCCGCTCTGTCTATAAACATAATATGGAAGAAATGTAAGCTATATTGGGATTTTTAAGCTGTATAACAAACCTTATAAGGTGATGGGTGGAGAATTGTTTTCAGTCTGTGACCCATTTAAACTGTGCCAGTGACCACCCCAGGGGAGGGTGGGTGTTACGGCCCCAGTTGAGAATGGCTGGTTTGAAAAGCACATAAAATATGCACAAATATGTTTTAATTTATTTAGAGAATGTCTAGTTCAGCCAATACATGTTTACATTAGGGTGCCCCACATTACCATTCATAAAATAACAACATTCAGACTGTTGGGCATTTTTGTTGCCCCAAGGTTAGTTTAAAATCCTCCACCCACCCAACACTTGAAAAATCATAAGAAAGTATCACAGATACTGTATATTTATATTTCTAACACAGGGGATGTGCAACGCTGAATCAAAGAACAGGAACTTCAGTAAGAATATTTGTGATACTTGCAGGGTTGACATGGGATAGCTGTGTTGATGCTCACCTTGAGCAGTGCCTTAGCAGGTGCCCCATTGCTAACCACTGGAACTCCTTGTTGTTATTCTTTATTCATCTGTCTTTTTGTGGGATATCAATGGGAGTGGGGAAAGGACCAGGAGCATGTCAGTTCTTAACCTCACTGTGGTTCAGTGAAGTGTTGCATGGTGAATAATGTACCAAAATGGACACCAACAAGGAAGTGGGATCAGTCAGAATCTGGAACCACTGATGCTTGTGTTGCTCAGGCATACTCAAAAACTTGGAGTTGGCATTTGGGTACTTGAATTTCTTGCCTGTTCTTTTCTGTTTTTTCAGTGATCTCAAGTTGGTGCAGAATAACCATGATTGTGATTGTCCTAGATGGGAATCCTGCACAGTCTTACCATACTTCTAAGAGGCTTTTGGGGCACATCTTTCTGAAGTGTGCATTATTTCTAGATTGATATATGGCATTTTACTTTGTCCCTGACAGGTTGTTTATAAGAATAATGACATCCGTCTGGAGTTGTCTCGCTTGGCAAGGATTGGTGACACAAAAATGAAAATCTACGGGGAGGTAAAGTTCACATGCGAAAATGTAGCCACGCTGGACCCTATCAACTTTGAGACACCCGAGGCCTATATTAGTCTGCCTAAGTGGAACACCAAGCGGATGGGGTCGATCTCCTTTGACTTCCGCACCACTGAACCCAATGGCCTTATACTCTTCACCCATGGTAAACCTCAAGAAAGAAAAGATTCCAGAAGTCAGAAGAACACCAAAGTAGATTTCTTTGCAGTAGAACTCTTAGATGGGAACCTCTACCTTCTTCTCGACATGGGCTCTGGAACAGTCAAAGTGAAGGCCACTCAGAGAAAGGCTAATGATGGAGAATGGTATCATGTTGATATTCAAAGAGATGGAAGATCAGGTAAGAAGAATTACAAATCAGCACCAACATTTTAAACTCGAAACTAGAGATGGGCACAAAACAAAAAACAACATGTTGCTTTGTTGTAGCGTAAGATTACAAAACTTTGCATAACATAACGAAACGGCAGATCGCGTTTCATTACAAAAGTAAATGCCATTTTTTTACTGTGGAAACAAAATGATTTGTGAATTTCTCTGCTCTCTTGTTCTGGTCACTGGCAACCAGCTGTTTTTGTTTTTGTTTTTGTTTTTGGCAGGTCAGGCTGTGGGTAATGGGGGGGGGGAGGCCACAAAATGAAACACAATGAGAAATGAAATGAAATGAAATGCCATGTTTCCATTTCGCACCCATCTCTACTTGAAACATAGGATTAAGATAATTTTGGTGGAATGAGCAACAAACACTGTCTTGATACGATTTTAAATTGCAGTGGGCATTGGGTTGATTGGAAAATGGACATAACATGAGCAAGTGGTAAAAATATTTTGGGGGAAAGAGTTGGGGGAAAACCCAACTCTTCTAAAAGTAAGAATTGAATTCAAAGCCACCCTACTTCAGTAAGAATGGGATGCCCATAGAGAGTAACCTTATCTTCATTGAACAGTAAATAAATAAATAAATAAATAGTGTTACTAAATCTTTTGTTCTGCTTTGTGGGTGTGTTTTTTTTTTTGCCACACTCGGGAAATATCATCTTAGAACAATCCTCAACCTTATTTCTGGATTTTATTGTATGCCAGGCCTGCCCAACAGGTAGACCGCGGGCTACCGGTAGCCCGCGAAGGGTTCAAAAGTAGCCCGCCTGTCATCAATTTTAAAAGTGAGGAGATAAGTTCTCTACCCCTCCCAACCCCATCCCAAGGGCTACCACTGCCCCAGCAAAGATCTGGGTCTGCCAGCCCACTGTCTCAGTCGAGCGGGGCAGTCCAAGGGCCGTGGCGCATTGAAATCTGTTCCCTCCAGAACGGATTAATTGATTGTCAATGCATTCCTATGGAAAAGTGCTGCTCTACTTAGTTTTCTTTTAATTATGAGCATGTGCTCAGAACGGATAAAATCCATAAGTAGAGGTTTTAGCCTAGTAGCCCTCAGACACTTTGGACCGGAAAAAGTAGACCTCGGCCTGTTCAAAGTTGGACAGCCCTGTTGTATGCAATATATGTTGACAGTATAAGCTCAATTTGGACTTACTTGATAACATGAGCAGAGAGTTCTTGCCCATGAGGAAGTTATTGCCTGAATGAACATGTGGGGGAAGCTGTGTATCACTGGATGGTTGGAAGGCCATCACTGGTCTTCCAACATGGCAAGCAGACAATCACACAAGCGTGCCATGTAATTTGGCTCCCTTCTTTTCCCTAGCACTACTGATACACTGCTTTCCCAGACCAATTGGAAGAAGATGGGAATAAGGATGAGCACATGGGTTCCAATGTGAGAAATCTCCAGGCAGGAGAAAGAGGAGCCTGTAGTCTGGGCGTTGTTGCACTCTGATAGTTCAGTTGCAGGAGCAGAAGTATAGCCCCACAGGATCTGGACAAATACTGAAGGCTAAGCTGTGCTTTCCTCTTAGCAGGGCCACTGAGACTTGGTGCATGCAGAGGGTGTGCTCTGCTACTCAGCAGTAGGCGCCATCTCCTTTGTATTTTTGGTACCCCACTATAATTTGGATAATTGCAGACTACTATATTATTCTCAAATGCAGGTGCATTATTAAGCTGTGCCCAAGCTGTGCCAGATTGTAAGATGAATACATCCCAATGCCCTGAGATTCCACTTTGTTGAAGTGTGTCAGCATTCAATGAGTCCATGGAATTCCACTATAAACTGGTGTAATCAGACTATCTGTATGTGCACTGTTAAGAGCTCCAGCCAAGTCAGGCCATCTCATACAACATCTTTTTTAATGGAAGATACATCACCTGCTCTTCTTCCCAAATCTTTTTTACAAAACTGTGATAATTGTTTGGTGCAGGAGCTTCCAAGGTCATGGGTAAAAATAGTCTTTTGAAGTCCCTGCATCATCACAATAGACTGGGTGGATGTCCTTGTGTCTCCTCCAATTTATCAATATTATTATTATGGATCTAGACTGTCTAGTGGCTTTGGCAGAGGGCAGCAGAGCCCTTCAGGACATGTTCTTTTTGTATCGAGGTACTGTCTTATGGTATGCAAAGTGCAGCTTTCCAGATCTTGTTGGTCAGCAACATAATTCTGATCCTAGCCTGCATGAACATTAGTGACAAATCTTCAGAGTTGCAGTGCAACACCTGGAAGGCTGCATTTTCCCTACCCCTTCAGCTAGATGATGAGGGAGATTACTGACTACTCCATGCAATTAACCTCTTTGCCTTCCCTCACTGGGATTGCCTCTGAAATGCATGGTTCAGCAATCAGACATACAAATGAAGGCTGTGTTTACTTTCCAGTGGTCCATCACAAAAGAAAGCACTCTGTGCGAGACGGATAGGTGAGGGAAATCCTTGCCATGACAAACAGAAACCTTTTGACACCTGAGAAACCATCTCTTCTAAAAACATGCTAAATGTGATCCTCAGCTGAAGCCTTCCATCAACCCTTATAAAGACAGCTTCCCCATCAGGGCCCTTGCTTACTATGATTTCTTTATTTCAGGTACCATATCTGTGAACAGCAGGCGGACCCCCTTCACTGCCAGCGGGGAAAGCGAGATCTTGGATCTGGAAGGGGATATGTACCTTGGAGGACTGCCAGAAAACCGGGCTGGTCTCGTCCTCCCTACTGAACTCTGGACAGCCATGCTGAACTATGGCTATGTCGGCTGCATCAGAGATCTCTTCATTGATGGGCGAAGCAAGAACATCCGACAACTAGCGGAGCAGCAAAACGCTGCTGGCGTCAAATCTTCCTGCATCCGGGTCAACTCCAAGCAATGTGACAGCTACCCTTGCAAGAACAATGCTGCCTGTAAGGATGGCTGGAACCGCTTCATCTGTGACTGCACCGGGACAGGTTACTGGGGAAGAACATGTGAGCGGGGTAAGTCCAGAATCCAGAGGTATTTTTTTTCCAGAGCCGAACGTTGACTGAGCTTTTTGAGGATCAACATACAAATATAGCCCACAGTCCTGTTCTGTGATTGCTCGTGACTGGAGCAGAAGAACTGGTCCCCAGGTGGCCACAGGCCTATTAATATGTGAATTAAATTTGCCAAAATCCTGTTGCTTTATGTAAACCCATATCATAACTCAGTCCATTCCTCCTTGGTAACAAAAGCATCCCCAGCGTGATTCTCAGAGTGTGAATCGTAGCCTGCACACGTGCCCCCCCCAAAAAACTGCGGCAGGCACAGGGTTTGTTTTGATTATTATTATTATTATTATTATTATTATTATTATTATTATTATTATTATTATTATTATTATTATTATTATTATTATTATTATTAACCGCCCCATTAGGGAACTCTGGGCGGTTTACAGCACATCATGCACACCCATGATGGTTCCCACATACAGATGGTTCCCACATATAGTTTTAGCAGAAGCTATTGTAGAAACTTGGCATACTTTTTACACTATGTACGTTTGAGACACACAGTAGGCCTTTCCATGGCTTTTGCAAAGAATATGCTGGTCTTCTTAGGGTACCAAGGCAAACATTGTTTGCATTGTTGTGTCTCCCCAAGTGGCTGGATCAAAGTAATACAAGTATACAGAAGTTGTCTTCTGCCAAGGGCAAACCCATAAAAGAGAGGTAGAACTTTTTTGGCTACAGTGGCTGCCACACCACCATCTTCTCCTTGTCTTCTCTGACCAGTCATTTAAATAAGTGGAAGATACTTGTGGAACAATTATTGCCAGTCCAGGGAAGCAAGAGACACATCCATTATTAGTCAAATGAAAAAGAATGCAAGACACTTGATCTATATGCACTGTTCACAGTCCAGACAAACCCATTAATTGCCCTCTGTATTGTGCTGGGAGAGTCTACCACCGTCTGAGGTAGTCCATTCTGCTCATGCCACAAGTCTCTCCATTGGGAAGTTCTTCCTAATATTCAGTTGAAATCACCTCCTCCACCCCCACATTTGCATCTATTGTTTAGAGTCCTAGGTCAAAACTAGACTCGCAAAGAAAAACAGAATGCATCCACAGCAACCTCTGTCATAGTACAAAATGCCAGGTGGCACTACAGTTCAAAATGGGGCCCAATCTGCTTCTTTTCTGCTGTGATTTCTACAGATGCACCACAGATTGGGGCAACAGAGGACCATCCTTGTTGCTTGTCAGCCTGCCTTTTCCCCACCTCTCCCATTCAGCACCGCCCTTGCACCATTTTTGACAGCCAATATGTTCCCTTTGTGCCTCCATTCTCGGGGCCGATACCTTTTTAAAAACCTGTATTTAATGCTCCCTGTATTTTATTGCATAAACGTAAAATGTCATGCAGCCATGTATTCGGGCCCTGACATTACCCTAGCACACTTCCCAGCTCGGCAGTGTATTGATTAAAATAGGAGCCTCGTGGCTCAGTGATTAAACTGCAGTATTGCAGCCAAGACTCTGGTCACAACTCAGTTTAATCCCAGGTACCTGCTGCAAGGTTCACTCAGCTTCAATTTTTCCAACCTTTGTATATTGACTACCCATTTTGACAGGGGAGGCGGGGAGGCAATGTGTAGCCTGTGTAATTAAATTGTAAACCACCCAGAGAGTGTTTTAGGCACTATGGGGCAGTATATAAGCATCATGCTTTGATTTAAATCAGTGGTTCTCAACCTGTGGGTCCCCAGATGTTCCTGGACTGCAACTCCCAGAAGTCTTCATCACTAGCTGAGCTGGCCAGGATCTCTGTGAGTTGCAGTCTAGGAACATCTGGGGATCCACAGGTTGAGAACCACTGCTTTAGATCATACAAAAAAAACCCAACAACAACCTACAATTAAGTGTGTATTACAAGCGCAGTCATACCTGCCTGCAGCTTATCTGCAGCAAATAGATTGTCCCTGGTTTATTGCAATACTGCAGTTGCTCTCTCTGCCATGTGTTAATACTTCAAATATTTGAAGATAATATCACTGTACAAGAGTGCAGTGATGTTATTGTGCTGCCAGAACAAAGTAACTTCTTAGAAAGCAGTTCTAAAAATAGGGGCAGCCCCCCAAAAAGGAATAATATAACTTTGAAACTGGAGTTTAAATCCATACCAAACCTGGCACAGTTGCAAGAAACAGTCATCTGTCATTCTGTGCCAAATTTGAAGGGGTTGGGGCAAAAGATCTTCAAATTACAATATTTTAATTAAGAAAACTGTTTTACCTCCTGTGTAGAAACAGGCAATCTTTAAATGTCCCCAGATTTGAAATTGAAAAAGCAAAGTACGGTATGCTGCTTATATTCTATCCCATAGCACTTTAAACACTCTCTGGGTGGTTTACAAGTAATTACGCAGGCTACTCATTGACCCCCCCTCCCACAAGCTGGGCATTCATTTTAG